>LOEQ01015327.1:1681-13897 GCA_001685075.1 Bramus lutescens
TTATTTGCAGATGATATGATAGTGTACATTAGTGACTCCAAAAACTCTACCAAATAACTCTTGCAGCTGATAAATAACTTCAGTGATGTGGTAGGTTACAAGATCAACTCAAAAAAAAAAATCAGTAGCCCTCCTATACACAAAGGATAGAGAAGCAGAGAGGGAATTCAGAGAGACTTCACCTTTTATCATAGCCACAAATAGCATTTTTGGATAATTTAAAACATATAATGAGTGTTAATATATAGATATAATGTTTTTTGACATCAGGCATGAAGCTATAGGATTTGGAGTTTGTCCTGCTATGTTTCAGTCTTTAGTCTGGTATTTTCTCATTATGCCCCCATTTGTCCCTTTTGAAATGGTAACATATATTTTATGCTATTGTATGTTGGAAATATGTAATTTGCATTTTTATTTTGCAAAGGGTTATAATTAAAAGATTGGCTTGAATCTCAAAAGAGATTTTGGACTTTTAAACTGTGTCAAGACTGTGAAAGACTATGGGGACTTTTGATGATGGACTAAGTGCATTTTGCAGTATGGTATGGTCACAAATCTATGGGGGCCAGGAGTGGAATGTGGTGGTTTGATTGAGAATGGACCCCATATGTGCTTATGTTTGAATATTTGGAACTGTTCGGCGAGGATTAGGAGGTGTGGCCTCGTGGAGAAGATGTGTCACTGGGGGTGGGTTTTAAAGTTGCTGAACAGCATGTAAACTCTCATCTAGCATGCCTGCCTTCTTGATGCCTTGCACGATCATAAACTCTAACTCTCTGAAATCTAGTCACCTTAGTCATGGTGTCTTAGTAATAGAAAAGGAGCCAAGCCTTTTTTTTGTGGGACTATGAGCAAAGAACTTGGAAAGCAAATTCACAGCTGCTTCTGGTCATATTGAAAAAAAAGTTTAAGAAGTTATATTTCCTGAGATATTTGTCTATAAGAAATATTTCTTAGCTGGGTGATGGTGGCACACACCTTTAATCCCACCACTTGGAAGACAGAGGCTGGTGGATTTCTGTGAGTTCCAGGGCAGCCTGGTCTACATAGTGAGTTCCAGGGCAGTCAGGGCAACAAAAAGAAACCCTGATTCTGAAAAAAAATTTCCTGAAAAAATGTCTATATTCTCCATTGGGTGTCATTTTCTTTAGATAGACTAGCATTTTGAACATTTGGCAGCATCTCTGGCCAAACTTGTAATTTAGATTTTTAACTTAAGTTTAATTTGAAAATTAAATGAAAAATTGTTGTTTACCTTCATTACAGTGGCTGCACTAAGGCCGTATCTGGGGGGAATCTTCTTCCCCTAGTCAAAGGCTCTGTTGCTGCCACTAAAGGTCATTCTACTCTATTGTTCTAATAAAACTTGAGACTCAAAGAATAGGGTGAAAATGAAATAAAATGATGCATTTTGTACACGTGCCAGAGTGTGGGACACTATACATAGTAAATGAGCATTAGCTGTGATATCTGCTATTATTGCCAACACAATATTGTCACTGATACTATTTTTCAGTGCACCACATGTCCCTTTGAGTTAGCCTAGAACCCCAAGTTAACTACACATGAGTTAGCAATATAAAGTTGTTTCTTTTTTAAAAATAATTTATAATGAAGAAATTCCATGAATTAATTTCACTAAAAAAATTGACCCTCTACATCTATGAGTTAAAGAATGAAGGCACTGTTGCTGTGGAATGAGTAACACTCAGTTCATGATGACTAAATTTTGTTTTAGTGAGGAGTCAATGAAAAATACATGGATTGTAAATGGTTAGATTTGGTGTTTTGTAACCATGCTTAGGACTTTAGTTATGGCATAAAAGAGGAAATGGTCAGCTCTACCTGGGCAAGCAACTAGATACAACATTCAAAGAGAAGTGGATGTTTGGAAACATCTTCATTTTCTAAAAACTTCCACACAGTGTACTCTGATCATATTTTCTCCTCCCTCCTACTCCTCTCAAATCCTCCCAACTTCTTTACCCACCTGACTCCATGCTCTCTCATTCACTCTCTCTTTAGAAAACAAACAGGTACAGAAAAAAGTAAGGAAGGAAAAAAAAACCCAAACAAACCAGGATTAAGAAAAAGAGAAAACCAGCCTTGATACAAGGGGGAGGGATTTGATTCAGCTTCAATTTGGTATGCCAAACTTTGATGACTCTCCAAGCTTAACTTCTCCATGTTCAAGGTGATGTGTAAGTGTTGTCTTCAACAGTAGGGACTTAACCATCAGTTTGTGGAGAGCAAATTATAGCCTTGGCAATTGCCTGAGACTTTGGGGATTTCCATGGAAACCCTTTGGCTAATAACTCAACTAGATGTAGCCCATTCCTGCCTAGCAATGGAGGTTTCACTTGGTAGCAAAAGAGGTCTAGTTGAGGCACTGCCTCTCCCATTATTTGGCGACTCCATTTAGATTTTCTCATATATGTACATATTTTAAGAAGTGTCTACAGTAATAAGTTTCTATAAGACCACCCAAATGGCTTGTACAGGTCATTGTCTCTTCCTGTATCCTTTCATTTACTCCTTTCTTCTATCCTTCTCTCCATTCAATCTTCCTGTTCTAGTCTTCTGAGATCCTCCCCAACGCTCTAGTCACTTACTTAATACCTAACCCCTGTGGTTACATGGATTGTAGCATATCTACTGAATGTCTAAACTCTAACATCCACATGTAAGAAAAGCATAAAACATTTGCCTTCTTGGGTCTGTGTTACCTTACTTAGGATGATTTTTTTCTAGCAAATTTTGTTAATTCTATTTTTAACAGATCAGTAACATTCCATTGTATAAATGAAATATTTGCATTATACATCCATCCACTGATGGACATCCATGCTGTTTGCTTAGAAACATCTTAAACAACAGCCTATTGGTTAAGTGGGATGAGTGTTCAGTAACAAAGAAAAGTTCTAACAAAAGCATAAATTTGAGATATAAACTCATTTAGAGGTTACAGTCAGAGAGGGATGGGATATGATAATAAATTAGGTTGAATTGGTAAGTAGGGAACTAATTAATTAATGAATTAGTAACTCTTGGTCATTTATCCTGCAAGGCCTAGTTGTGAACCCATAGTGATGCCCTCTGCTTTGGTGGGACTTACATTCTTTAACAATCACAGGTTCTTTAGTGGAAAATGGTCTTTATTAAGGGGAAATACTCATGATCCGACTTTTATTAGATCATTCTGTTGGCTGTAAGAATCAACATTTGAAGGGGGAAAATTGAGGTGAGAGAGATTAGGTGAATGTTTATCAACTCAAATGAGAAGAGCTGTATACAGGCACTAGAAGCAAGGATGGAAAGAAGGAAGCATTGAAGGTCATGATATTTGACTGAATTTGTAAGCCTTAATGACCAAAGGGCCTGGGAGATAAAGGAGAGAATAAAATTTAGTGGTCTTGAAGTTTTCTGCCTTGTGAGAATAATGATATCATTAATTTTAGGGCTTAGCCCATATTTGCCTTTTCAAAAGATCCAGTGTACGAATAAAAGGCTCAAGTGAGGTGTTCTTAGAGTTGAGACGAGTGGAGGAATGTATGGGCTTTGTAAAACAATTTGTCAATCTGAATTATATTTCAGCATTTGGCCTTGGACTCTCCTAAACACTACTCATTCTAATATGATTCTAAACTTCAAGTTTGGAGCACACCTATTGGGGCTATCTTATTCTTCCCTGTGCTCTCTAGGGTGAGCAGATGCAATAAAGTGTTGCACTGGGATGCGAAGTAGTGAGGAACAACTATTATCTGAGGATTAGGGATATGAAAGAAATATTTGTGTCTTTACATTAAAAAAGTACTTTTTTCTTAGCCTAAATAGGGTGGGGACCCTTTGTGGTTAGGAAACACCCCATTCCTTAGGGGTATAAATAAGGGGAGTTACTTTGGTCAGATAGCTGTTTGGCCCCAACTTTCAGGTCTGATTTTCCAAATGGCTCTTCCATTACTTTAGTATCATATTTTGCAGACAAAGGAGGAATCCAGGTCAGAAAAATAGATCAGTTAGATAAATGAATCAGGAAACAATGAGATAGACAGGATGTAGATTTGCAAACTATTACACAATTAGAAAGAAGTAACATATGCATGAAAAATCAGATAGCTTATGCTGAAGAGTAGAAGATGGGAATTTTTAGGGTCAGGTATGAACCTCAATGGTTGAGCACTGGCTTAGTGTAGATGAGGTTCTGGATTCAGTCCTTAACACTGCCAAACAAACAAACAAACAAACAAAATCAGAGTTTTACAATATGTCAGAAAAGTGAACAAAGTTGAGGAAGAAAAGCAGTGTATAAAATTAAGATCTGTAGAGCAAGTAAGAAAGTGAGTCACACATATATTGTAAGTCCTGGTCTCTGGCTTCCCCTGTGCCCGCCAAACCTTGGCCCCTCCGATGAGGCAGCCCGCCAAATCTTGACCCCCTCCCCTGAGGAGGGGCAAGGTAGCCCGCCCGAAACTAATAGACCCAGTCTATTTAAACTGCTCCCAGGAAAGTCCTACCTCCCCCCCACGGTCGCGTTAGCAGCTTCCTGGGTCCCCAACTTGAGAGCGCGGGAATCCCATTAAACCTGGATATCCTTTAGTTCTGCTCACTGTGATTTTTGTGTAGGCAGAGAGCTCACGTTAGGAAAATTCCTAACACATATGAGTGTCATATACATATATATGAATATATATATATATACATACATACATACACACACACACACACACACACACACACACATATATATATGAATGACTTTGATATGATTGTGGGATATGACTTTGGTGTGAGATTATGGGATATGAACATAAAATTGGTAGTCTAGTGGCTTGACTGAGAAATGTCCCCTTGATCTCAGGTATTTGAATACTTGATCCCAGCTGGTGATGCTGTTGGGAGGAGCCCCAGGAGCTGTGGTCTTGTTGGAGGAAGTGTGCCGCTGGGGGCGGGCTTTAAGAGCTTACTGCCCCACACTACCGCCAGTTTGCTTTCTCTCCTCCTGCTCATGGCTGAGATGTGAGTCCCAGCTTCCAGCTCCAGTTGTCCTGCCTGCTCCCTGTCACTTGCTGTCATGCTACCCTGTCGTGGGTCTAACTCTCTGGAGCCATAAGCTCCAATAACTTTTTCTTCTATAAATTGCCTTAGTCATGGTGGTTTATCACAGCAACAGAAAGTAATGAGTATAGGTAGTTTTTAGAATAATTAACAAATTGAAAGACTTGGACAAAATTCTCAAAGAACAGCTTTAGGTTAAGCTCAGGAATTTGCTTGACCACAGTGACACTGAAAATGTCTGACCTGTCCTATGCAACTCATGCATTTTGGCAGCCAACAAAATAATACATGTGATCACACTTTGCAGAACTATACAGCTTTGTGCATCCCCTATATTTTATTGTTGTTTTGAGAATTACAGCGTATAGAATTATGCCAGTGTTTCCTACACTTGCTTATGAGTACTTTTTCCTCTAAAGAAAAGCAAGTCTTCCTGTGTATGCCGTTGGTACCCCCAGCCACTTCCTGCTATTTCTGCACAGACGCTGAGATCTGAGGTTTCTGTTAGCTCTTCTCTGTTGCCTGTGTCACCGTGCCTCTCTCCATGAGTGCACAGAAGCAGAAACGGTTCTCCTTTGCGTTCTGCTGCCTTTAAGCTTCCTGGTGAATAACGAGAGTCATCCGCCCTCTTTGCTGTCTGTACCAGAACAAGTTATAATCACTAGTATCATTCGTGTAGTACGTGCAGTCCAGGGTTGCCGACTCTGCCTCCTGCACGAACTTTTCCTGCTGAGGCTGAGTGACTGTCTGGGCCATGCTGGCTCCTGTGGAACAGAAGAGGGAAATGACTCCATCTGTCAGAGAGAGAAACAGTCTCAACCTGGTTCCCGTCTTATCTGTTGTTCTTCCTGATTCCAGTGCCAGGCAGCCCATATCAGCCTTATGCTTCCCGGAAGCTGGGCCCAATGAAGCTGGTCTCAGAATTCAGTGCTGTTAATCGTTCTCCCTACTTCCCATTCCTAAAGAATACTAGTAAAAGCGAATGGGTTTGCCCTCTTACCAAGAGAGGCAGAAACTGAGAGCGTCTACAGCAAGTATGGCCATGCCATGTTGGAAGCTAGATTCTGATTCAGTTCTTGCTGTCAGCTTGACTCGAAACACCACGCCTTCTAAACAGGAAGTGGTAAGCTGAGGGGCCTGTCATTGATGTCTGACTTTGAAAACTTGCCAATGTGTTTTATCTTCCTGTCAGAGAAACAACCTTTCTCAAGTGAAAAACAAACAAACAAACAAACAAACAAACAAACAAACAAAAAAAGACATGGGCAGAACCAAACATTCTCTGGAATAAGAAAGAAAAGAAGAAAGTGATAAATTGTGTTTGTAAAGACAAAATGGGGGAAAAGCCAAGTGTGTGGTGTATACCTTTGGTCCCAGCGCTCCGGAGGTGATAAGATCTTTGACTTCAAGGGCAGCTTGGTCTACGGAATGAGTGGCGCGACAGCCAGGGTGGTGTGGAGAAACCTTGTCTCAGAAAACAAAAAGGCAAGAAAGAAAAACAAAGCCCAAGCCCAAAACAAGCAAAAACTTTGGGTGGTGGCAGTGTGGATAATGAGAAGACAGTCAAGGCTAACGCAATGGTGAAGTTTTCTGTACGCGTTTTTCTTTATCCCTCCTCTTTTCACTCCATCCTCTTCCATCTCTCTCTTTCCGCTCCTGGTTCTGTCCAAAAAGTTGATATCATAAAATAGTCAGTGGGTTTCATGACAATTCTTTGACCAATAATTAAAAAATATCATATGTAAATGTGGATGTGTGCCTTGGTATGTGTGTGGAGGTCAGAGGGCAGCTTTTAGAAGTTGCCTTCTACCTTGTTTGGAGGCAGGATTTTCTCGGCATTTCTGCCACTGCGCTGTCTATGGCAGGGAAGCTGCTGGTGATCCTAGGTGATTCTCCTGTCTGCACCCCTAGCTCGACATGTGAATCCGGGGATTTCAAATACATTTTATTGTGTCTAACTGTTTTGGGGATTTGAACTCAGGTCCAGGTTGTGTAGCAAACGCTTCACCCACTGAACCATTTCCTCAGGCCCATGACCAGTAATGCTTTGATGGTTTGAGACATGATTAACCTAATTCTAACAGTGAGAACGCTCAGATAATGGAGAAAATTGGAGCAAGGAATTTCAATACTAACTGTATTGTTATTTGTGGAAGATATGTTTTCTTTTTGTGAGAGATGCCTGGCTTTGGTTATGTCAAAGACCTTTACCGCACTGGCTGGAAGCATTCTTGTGAAGAGTTTTGTCAATGTTTCTTCATGATTTTGTGGAGAAAAAAAACCCAACAACAAAACAGCACAGCTTATTGTGAGCATCGTCCCCTGAACTGCCGACAGCTTGTCATCAGCTCGCCGTTGTTCCCTAGACACGTGCTTCTCCATGAAAGAAGAAAGGGCACTCATTACAGTTCTATAATGAGGCATCCGAACAAAACCGAGAATCCACAATGCAGAGAACTGTGAATCTCATTTCCATGAATTTTCTCTACCTGCAGAATCGGTGTTACCCAGCCGTAGTCAAGGTCACCTCAGAGCGTCAGGCCTTCTGTAAAGGCCTCTCCACTCATAAAATCAGACAGGGAATAGAAGATCAAATTAAAAGCTTTGGAGAGTGGTGGCTCTAATTCTCCTGTCTTGTTTGTTGTTTCCAGGTCCATGGGTTTTTTTTTTGTTGTTGTTGTTGTTGTTGCCAGAGATGTTTTCAACAGTGGAGGATTCCTTAAAGCTTGCTTTTTGTCCTGCTTACTGTCTTGTGGTGGAAGCCATGGGGAATTGTTAGATATGTTACGGGTCTACAGTTTCCCTTTACCTGCCCAGTCTCCTGTAGGAACCCCTAGGTGATGGGACTGCAGTCCCTTACAAAGTCAGCCCAGCTCAAGATGTGAATTTACTAACAAATGTCTCCTAACTGATGCTTTCCTGATATGCTGTGTCTGTTGGGTCTCAGATCCGATGCTCCATCTTGCTCTTGATAACTTCTCCTGGCACACCAGGCCCAGCCAATAGAGCTTTAGAATCTGATAGTCACCATCTGATCATGTCCCAGCAAAGTTACTGAACTCTGAAGATTCAATACGATGATGTATGTCACCGAACTTTCTAGTGGGCAAATGTAATGTGAGGACAATCCATGAAAAGTTCCAGTATGTAAGCTTAGCTGAGCAATCCCACATGGCAACTCTGGTCACAAGGNACCATCTGATCATGTCCCAGCAAAGTTACTGAACTCTGAAGATTCAATACGATGATGTATGTCACCGAACTTTCTAGTGGGCAAATGTAATGTGAGGACAATCCATGAAAAGTTCCAGTATGTAAGCTTAGCTGAGCAATCCCACATGGCAACTCTGGTCACAAGGCTTCTCACTAGAGTCAGACATAAAACTCGAGAACCACCGCATGAATATCGTACACCCACTGCCGTGTTCTCATGAGATCTACAGATGCAGAAGGCAGGCACAGTGGCACCAGTGACAAGAAGCTGCCCTCTTAGCTGGCAGTTGACTAAAGAGCACCAGGGTTCCCAGGCGTGAGCACCATCTTGAGGAACCAGGCACATTCCCTGGTTAGGAGAGGGCCCATAACTAGGTAATAAAGATGGTGAACTTCCAAGATAACCCAAGATCGTTTGTTTCTTTCTCCCCTCATGACCCGAGACAAAAGCCTGGAAGCGTAAAACAAGGGCTCTGTGGGCTTTTTCTCCTGCCACTAGGCCTCCTGTAGATGGACTGGCTGCACGGGTTCGAGTACAATCAGGACATGTCACAGAACAGTTGTGTGTTACATGGTCATCCCATCCTTCTTCAAACTGATCAGCCCTAAGCTTGAGGAGGAAAGCTCTTCGGAGACCTAAAGCCCAGCCCTCGAGAGTAGGTGGGAGTAGATGGGAATGCTGTCCCTCTTTTTGCAGAAGGTTTTTTGTTCTCTCCCTCTCTATGTGTGTCTGCTGCATGGTGCATGGGTTTCTTCACTTTTCTTTCACTACTGNTGTGGGCTTTTTCTCCTGCCACTAGGCCTCCTGTAGATGGACTGGCTGCACGGGTTCGAGTACAATCAGGACATGTCACAG
Organism: Bramus lutescens; assembly: GCA_001685075.1. Lineage (NCBI taxonomy): Eukaryota > Metazoa > Chordata > Mammalia > Rodentia > Cricetidae > Bramus > Bramus lutescens. The sequence continues at coordinate 10,809 of LOEQ01015327.1, forward strand.
AACAGTTGTGTGTTACATGGTCATCCCATCCTTCTTCAAACTGATCAGCCCTAAGCTTGAGGAGGAAAGCTCTTCGGAGACCTAAAGCCCAGCCCTCGAGAGTAGGTGGGAGTAGATGGGAATGCTGTCCCTCTTTTTGCAGAAGGTTTTTTGTTCTCTCCCTCTCTATGTGTGTCTGCTGCATGGTGCATGGGTTTCTTCACTTTTCTTTCACTACTGCTCCTGTCTGCTCCTGTCTGCTGTAGTCCAGAATTCTCTTCTGCTTCCCGCTGAGCTCACACACCCCCACGGCCTTTTAGTTCTTTAACTGGCAGAGAAAACGGACCTGATCAAGACAGCTAGATGGTAACAAGCTCATACTGAGTGTCCATATAACTCAATTCTTAGATGGAAATAAAACGATCAAAATACTTTGGACAAGTTTCCCTAAAACCTTTAGGTCATTCACTACATTAGCTTATGATTTATCTTTCCAGAGAAGGCAACAGAGACTGTTTACTCAGCCTGAGAACACTCAAGTGTCCCCCAGGCATCCTGACTTCTGCAGCACAGGTGACTGTGAGGTCTAATGGGAAGGGAGTGGTGGACCAGATACTCCAGTGCAGAGGGACAGCAGCCCCTTGTCGCTCNCTGGCAGAGAAAACGGACCTGATCAAGACAGCTAGATGGTAACAAGCTCATACTGAGTGTCCATATAACTCAATTCTTAGATGGAAATAAAACGATCAAAATACTTTGGACAAGTTTCCCTAAAACCTTTAGGTCATTCACTACATTAGCTTATGATTTATCTTTCCAGAGAAGGCAACAGAGACTGTTTACTCAGCCTGAGAACACTCAAGTGTCCCCCAGGCATCCTGACTTCTGCAGCACAGGTGACTGTGAGGTCTAATGGGAAGGGAGTGGTGGACCAGATACTCCAGTGCAGAGGGACAGCAGCCCCTTGTCGCTCTGGTTAACAAACACAGAACCAGCCTTGGGTGTGGGCCTGAAACACTGCTCAGAAACTCACAATGCATCCCTTTGTGGTGGTCAGCTGGGAGGCACTGGAGGCTAATTTGCTTAATACATAATGTTAAGGAGTTTGTTGAAACATTAATTTCTTCTTGTGCCTTCTGTAAAAGAGAGAGTCCAGTTCTTAACACTGTAGTTTCCTGACAAAATGAATCTTGGGTTCACGTGCGGGCTGGAGCTCCCAGATAACAGACATGGTATCTAAGAGCATCTCTGTGTTTCAGTCTTTTGAAAGTCATGGAAAATTTAGTTGGGGTAAACATCTGACTCCAAATATCCAGATACAGGGCCATTTGTATCTGTTCTTTGGGTGTGTATCTGCGAGGTAACTTTTTTAAAAAATCTTTTTATTCTTTGTGGATTTCCCATCATGCATTCTGATCCCACTCATCTCCCTGTTCCCTCACTTCTGCCTTCTGCCCTTGCAACCTCTGCTCCACAAACAAAATTTAATAGTAAAGCCAAACCAACCAAACAAAAACAACAACAACAACAAAAACTTGGCATGAAAGCTGCAGTGTGGCCCAGTGAGACACACGATGTACCCTTCAGTTAATATATCTTTACTTGTGAGTGCTCACTGCAGTGAGTCATTGGCCTGACGTCTGGCTTCTGCTACACCCTTGATACTGGGCCCTCACTGGGACTCCGCTTGGATATCCTACCATTGCCTTGTGTCATGGAGATGCTGTAGCCTTGGATCTGCAGGTCTGGCCCCTTCACATGCTCCAACAGTTCATAGATGAGCTGGGTGTTGGGATGGGGTACCTAGCAGTCCTGGTTCTGAGCCTGGGTGGTAGCTGGGTTGGTCAGTCTGCCAGCTTTCCCCCATCATCACCATTTGGGAAGATCCCCAGCACTGCCGAGGCTAGCTCCTCCAATGTGGCAGACAGCAAGGAGCTGGGCTTCTCCTGCTTTCCCAGCCTTTTTATAGATCTTCTGCAGATAACTATTAGTGCAAGGAAGTGGCGCCCTCTTCAGGTCAAGGACATAGCTACTGTTATCATTGGATTTTAGGGCCCACAAGATGGCTCAGTGAGTAGAGGAGCCTGAGACAAGCCTGATTTCAGTCCACAGGGAAAAGAGAACCCACTCCTGCAAGTGGTTCTCTGACATCCACAGGTGTGGCTCTGCATCATGCAGCATAAATTAAAAATCAGTAGATAAATAAATAAAAAGCTATCATGAAAGCAACGTGATTTTCAGATTTATATTTATGCTAAATGTAAATAACAATATTTAAAATGTACCCAATTATTTCCTTTATCACTGCTTTTAAGTCTTACCTCTTACCACACCTTTCTGCCTAAAAGAATCCTGTGATTGCACTAGAATACACGGATGCACCTTTAATCTCTTTTAAAATTCTGATACAGTTTTTTTTTTTTTGTAGTTTAGGCTAGCCTTGAATTTCCAAAGGAGTTGGGATGCCTGAAATCCTGATCCTCCTGCCTCCACTTACTGAGTGTCAGACATGCTCTGCATTGCCCAGCTGCACTAGGTAATGCATTCGGGCCTTCCTGCATGGTAGGTAAATGCTATATGGACCACACTGTATCCCTAGTCTCTGATGCTTCCCTTTAATGTTCTTCCAAGTGTATAGAATGATTATAGAATACATTTTGAGCCCAATCTTAGAGATTTGTCAATGCATACCGAACACTGTGCTCTGGGTAGGATGAACACTAATGTGTGCAGGGAAATGCCTTTCCTCATGGAGATGTTACTTCCTGACTTCATTTCCTTAGCGGAGGAGTGGTGAGCACATCTCACGATGGTGTGCCACTCAGAGCTGAATGGCTTGATTCAGATTCAGTACTGTATGACACTGGAAGAGAAGGATGACTCTGGCAACCAGAGAGGACAGTGCTGGAGCTGGCAGTGAGCTTGAGGCACTGTGGGTTCGTGAGGAAAATAAAATGTAAGACAAGGAAATTTGGAGAAGAGCTGGACAGGCAGTTAAGTAGTGGAGGCTGATTTAGGGGAGACCACAATGACAGTTAAGGGAGTATAGTAAGTGAGAGGCCAGCATAACAAAGAGACAACGAAAGGGCATCTTCTACAGCAGATCAGGT
>LOEQ01015329.1:0-15736 GCA_001685075.1 Bramus lutescens
TGGCAGAGGCTTCTGCTCACAGGTAAGGGTACCCAACCTCTGACTATGTGGGGAGGGGGATTCAGAGGCAGGCTGGAGTTTCCTAAAGAGGAGGACAGGATCTTGGGAGGAGACTCAAGGTTTCTGTTTGCAGCTTTGGTGCATAAGGTATAGTAAAGGACAGAGGCTCAGCATCCAGAAGCTCTCAGAGGACAGGGGGTGATGATGGGAAGAGAAAAGCCTCAAGAACTCCATATTCATAGTGAATTTCATTGGCTGCAATGTTCTGAAGACAGCTGTTCCCCATCATGACAGCATGACCCTCCAAATAGAAATCAAGTGAGACAGCTAGTGAGATGTCTCAGTGTGGAAAGATATGACAACATGAAACCAATCTTCAGCTCCCACACAGTAGATGTAGAGATCAGACTCCTGCAGGCTCTACTCTGCCGTCCACATAGGTGCTGTGAAATTCACCCACACATGCACACCCTAGCACATGTGCCCCACACAAATTTGTGGCTACATCTTCATATGTGCACATGGAGATACCAGTCTTCATCAACACACACATATATTTATATAAGTAAATCTAAAATAATTTATTTCACGCATGAAGATAATTACTGTCATAAATTCCAAACCTAAGATCTATAAAGAGAAATCCTTGGAGACACATTCCACTTTCCTTCCTTTATTTTTCCCTTTATCCACTAGTATATGAGTCTTTTCCTGGAAATGACCCTTCAAAAAGATCTGACTCATCCTATCTCTACAAATTCCTGATTATGCCAGGCAGTGTCAGCTCAAGTCTTTAATCCTAGCACTTGGGCCACAGAGGCAGGTGATCTCTGTGAGTTCAAGGCCAGCCTGGTCTACAGAGTAACTTCCAGGACAGTCAAGGATACACAGAGAAAAACTGTCTCAAAAAACCAAAACCAGAGAAAAAAAGTCAGAAAGTGAGGCCTTTCCAGAGAAGGAGTTCAGAGAGGCAGTGATCCTCACACATGTACTCTATGTGAGGAGGGATAAGCGATACTTAGTGGGGGAACCAAAAAGACACGTGAGCAGAGAATTCCTCAGAGAGTTAATGACACACTCAGACATTCTGAGTCTCAAGTTACTCAAGTCTGCAAACGAGGGTGGGCACACCCCTATTTAAACACCAAAGCTTAGTGTTGATTACAACCGTTTAACTCTGGAGGTTTTTTTTCTCAACTCCCTTTTAGCCTTCCTTTTAACCTTCTGGCACCTGTCCACCACTGCCTTTGTGACCACTGTATCAGTGCCACCCCGAGTGGCCGAAGGAGATGACGTCCTATTCCTTGTCCACAATCTGCCAGAGAAAATTAAAACCATAGCCTGGTTCAGAGGGTCCTCAAATATGACTGCAATATATGGACTGCCCAACAATTTAAGTAGGCCAGGTCCTGCACACACTGGTAGAGAGACAATATTTCACAATGGATCCATGCTCCTTCAAAAGGCCAACCTGAAGGACACGGGCTTCTATACTGTACGAACCTACAATAGACATGGAAATGCCATATCAACAACATACACATACCTCAACGTGTATGGTAAGTTATTCGTTGTGAACTCTGTGTGCTGGGTGAGGTTCATTCCACTGAACACATACAGGAGGGGTCTCTGCTTACCTTCCCTATGCATTGTGTCCCCATGTTGGGGTTTGAGCATTTAGTTTGGGACACACAAGGTGTAGAATAAAGGCAATAGATCAGGATCCTTCATTTGACTTCACCTTGCACACAGGTAGATGTGTGATGGGTAGTTCATCCAAGGATATCAGCTCCTGTCTAGACTCTAAGGGTTCTTATCATGAATAGTTTCCTTGAGAAAGACTCTGAGGAAATCAACATTGAGCCTGGTTGAGGAAAACATGGAATCCCCAGAGATATGAGCACCAGGACACCCTGCCTCAAGACTTCTGTCCCAGACTCAACTTCAGGTGTCCATGAGAAGCATTTTCTAACTGCTGGATTTGGATGTCTTTATGACAAGGAAGAGTGCTCCCTGGTAGTCAAAGTTGTGTGATGTGTGGAATCAGATGAGAACCTTGGTTGTGCATCTTCTTCAGAGAGGCAGCCGGGAAGCATAGGTCAGCAGGTGTCCAGGCCATTAACTAACAGTCCTGTTGGGCATATGAGATTTCACATGAAGGTTATGGTCCCCAAGGAGAGGGACTGAGGAAAGAGGTTTTTCTGACAAGTGCTTGTCTGCTGGGTGCAGCTCCTGGAATTCTCTCCTGTAGGCAAATGGTTACAGGATAGATTGAGCCTTCCCAGATAGGCGCTGTATTTCCCCAAATGATCACCAGAGATGTCATCAGGATACATAATGAACTGGCAGAAAAGTATTTTGCCTGAACTAGGAACTTACCTAGGAACCTGGTTCCAGCTGTGTTTTTTTTATTAAAAATTTCCACCTCCTCCCTCCTCCCATTTCCCTCCCCTTCCCCCTCCCCATCTCCCTCCCTCTCCAGTCCTAAGAGCAGTCAGGGTTCCCTGTCCTGTGGGAAGTCCAAGGTCCTCCACCCTCCATCCAGGTCTAGGAAGGTGAGCATCCACACACACTAGGCTCCCACAAAGCCAGTACATGCAGTAGAATCAAAAATGCCGTGCCATTGTCCTTGGCTTCTCAGTCAGCCCTCATGGTCACAGTGTTCTCAGACCTACTGACTGCTTAATGTGTCTGCCACACTGCCAGGAGACCATGTTCTCTTTCCCACTTCATGTGTTTCCTTTGGTAAATGCATGTTATCCATGACCAATCAATTAAATAGAGGTCCAAGGCCTCTCAGAAAGGCCACGGAGTACAGGGAAGACATATTACACAGGTCAGAAAACAGAGGACATGGGAGCACGGTCTTGAAAATCTTGGAGAATGAAGGGTCTCACAGCTGTTTTCCAGGAATCAGGTCACCTCCTCCCACACACCCAAGATCTGAGACTCTTGACACATCCTAGGCCCAGAAACCAGTCTGATGGTGACTCCAGGGAGAACAGTTTTGTTCTTTTCCACACATATAACCCACCTGGTCCCACTGGAGTCTCAAAGTCAGTCTTGTCACCTTCCTGCTGGGAGCAAATTTCCTATTTTGAGAGCACTGAAAACAGGGCAGACTGGGTGCCCAGCTGGGGTTCTTTGTTGCACAGTTGTGCAGATTTTTCCTTTTTGGTGCTGAGAAACCTAAACCAGCACACAGCAGAGTGCAGTTCCAGGCTGAGCTGCTATTATCTCATGTCACAGGGATGGTCGTCACCCTTGACTCTTACTCTGTGTTCTAGAGGAGAGAAACACAAGGAGAGAATCGGGAAAGAACATGGGGCAACACTGACGTTGGAGGGGCAGAGAAGTGGTTTGAACACAGACCCACCATCAGCCCATTGTACTATGGGAGGTGCTCCTTCCTGGGAGGAGGCTCAGCCCAGATGAGAAGGACAGCAGAGTTTGTGAGCTGTGCTGGAGCAGACACCTCAGAGGCAGAACAGATCAGCTTACTCAGACAATGCAGTTCCCCTCTGTGCTTCTCTGTAAAGGGTGCACCACATCTCAGGGCCTTCTGCTCTTAAGTGAGGAGACCAGGAGTGACAGTGTGTGAGAGGAGAGGACTGACATACTCTCTGGTGTCATGAGAGGACTCTCAGTGTTTGTAGGGAGAAGAATACAGAGTGGGAGAGAGGCTCAGAATTTGAATTCATTCCTTGAATACTTCAAGTTCATTCTTGGCTTCATTTTTAAAAATAATACAAGACTACCAAGTGTTGGTGGCACACGCCTTTAATCCCAGCACTTGGGAGACAGAGGCAGGTAGATCTCTGTGAGTTCAAGGCCAGTCTGGTCTACAAGAGCTTGTTCCAGGACATCTAGGGCTGTTACACGGAGAAACCCTGTCCTGAAAAAAAAATACAGGACAACTTATGTCCCAGTTCTAGTGAACTTGAAGTAAAGAAAGCTAGGAGAATTCAGGTGTTAACTGCCATTCCAACAGGAACAGAACAACAAATTTTGAGAATGAAAACAGTGTTGGTAGGGGAAGAGGTTGGGCAGGCATCATCCCACCATCATCCACTGTAAATGTGAGCAGGGATCTGATCCAGTAAGACACAGCCAAACTGACAACTGAAGAGCGAGATCCATATAGTGGAAATGATAAGTGTGGGGGTAATGAGAGTATGAAGGTTATGTGCAGACCACCACCAAGTAGGACAGGGAGACACTCACCTACAAACCTAGGCTGAACTATGGACACAGCTTCTCAGGACACATAGCCTCATCTTAGTCAAATACAAAAGATCCAACTTAGATGTATCTTTGTCTTCCCTTCTAGCTTTCCTTTGGAAGTGTGGGCTCCTTGACACCTCTTCACAGCCCACCATTGAATTCGTGCCACCCAGCGTTGCTGAAGGGGGAAGTGTTCTTCTACTTGTTCGCAATCTCCCAGAGCATTCTGTAGGCTTTGCCTGGTTCAAAGGAATGGCTGCCTTCAAGAATGTTTTGGCTATCCGACATCTACCATCCAGGAAACCAATTGTGTTTGGACCTGCATACAGTGGCAGGGAGACACTAAACAGTGATGGATCCCTGCTGCTTCACAGTGTTAGTCAGAAAGACCGTGGATTGTACATACTACGAATTCTGAAATCATATGGTGCAAGTGAAGACGTACAAGTGCAACTCCAGGTGGACAGTAAGTGATTCTCTGTGAGTTTTCAGGGCTGGGTGGGGCTTAGACACACAGGACTGCTATGGCTAGCCTAGCCTCCTTTCCCTCTTACACTGTGTCCCTGGGTGGAGGTTTGAGCACTTAGTGTAGGACTCACTTGTAGAGACACATGGCCATAGATCAGCTTCCATCTTCTGACTCCATGTGCATCAAGGAAGACCTTGATGGAAAGTAACTCAGCCTAACATGTCAGAGTCAGCCCATTCTATTGGGGCTCTAGACCAGGGAGAACTGAATCCTGTCATCTTTCCATGGCTGGACTAAATAAGTGACCCAGGCTGTTGTAATACACTTATATCCTCTCAAAGATCATAAGAAACAAAGGTTTTAGAACATCCATGTCAAACTGGAGTATTTATTACCTTCAAATTGAGAGTGTCATTAACAAAATCCAGGAGTTGGTGCAGAGATCACAGATGGGTGTTTCCTATTGACTTGCTCTTCATGCTTGCTCAACCTGCTCTCTTATATCACCCAAGACTCCTAGCCCAGGGCTTGAACTGTCCACAATGGTCTGAATCCTTTTGCATCTATCCCCAATTTAAAAAAAATGTACTACAGTTTTGCCCACAGGCATATCTGGTGGTTGCATTTTCAACTGAGGCCATTTCTTGTAAAATGACTGTAACTTGTGTCAAATTGACACAAAGCCATGCAGCCTAGTACCCAAACATTTTAAAGAGCTGAGTCTGCCTTGAAGACCAGACTACTCCCAACCCCCACACAACCCCAGAGCTAAGGGGCACTTGACAATACTACAAATGCATCTATTAGGTGAAGTCAAAGAATGGGTATTGCCTCAAAGGAAACTGAAGAAAAAAAACAGAAAATGATAGTTACTTCAAGACCTGTTGAATGTAGGGGAGACATCACCTCAAACCTCAGTGTACATGAGTGTGTGTGGTGTTTGCTTGAGTGTAGTGAGGAAGCAGCCATATAGAAGAAATGACACTTTCAGGAGCATTGTTTGTAAAGAGGAATTTTGAAAGGTCGAGAAAGATAATGTTTATGCCCTTCATTATGTGGCACACACACACACACACACACACACACACACACACAAAACTCTAGGGTGAGTGATGACTCCATCTCCTCAGTCTGAAGGTCACCATCTTTTTACCAAGCACAATGATTTCCATGTGATGTCTTTTTCTCTCTCCCCCTCCAGGTTCCCTTCCTGCATTCTGTAATGCTCTCACTTCTTCTCGACTCATAATCCAACCAGTGCTTCGGTATGTTGCTGAAGGTGAAGACGTACTTCTCCAAGTTCATAATCTTCCAGAAGAAGCGCCAGTATTTTCCTGGCACAAATCAAACAATGGGAGCCCAGCCCGTAAACTTGTAGAATACAAAAGAGCCAAGCCTTCTATCTCCTGGGGGCCTGCACAGAGAATAAGAGGGAAGGTGTACAAAACTGGATCCCTGCTGCTCCAGGATGTCATTGAGAGTGATGCAGGGATGTACACACTGGAAGTTTTAAACAAAGATTCCAAAATTGAAAGAGCAAATGTGGAGTTTTATGTAAAGAGTAAGTGACTCTATGGCCTTCGACTGCTGGGTGTGGCTCATCCTATTTCATACACTAACGTGTCAGGATCGGACTGTGCCTGTTCTATCCCCCATTGCATTGTACCCCCCGGGGGGGGTAAGGTCATCACTGCAGGACACTCACCCGGTAAACAAACTGTAATAGATCAGAACTCCTAACCTGGATTCACTTGCAGAGAGGAAGACCTGTGCTGGGTAAACTGGGGGCCCAGGATGTCTGTGTCCTTGCAGACACTTGGAGCTCTCACCATGCACATGTCCCCAGAAAGACTCTGTGGGAATCAGGCAGTCCCTGGTTGATAAGGCACTGGGTCTTCACAGAGCCTATGAGGAAGTCCTAACTCTAGAACTTTGCCCATCTGAACTCAAGATGACATTGGGGAGCTTTTTGTAGCTCTTTGTTTAGATTTCCCATCAGAGCTGACAGGAACGAAGCTTTATGACTGTCCAAGTCATGGGACTGACTGTCCTATAGAGTATAGAATCAGCTGTATACTGCCATGACAGCTGCAGTTAGGTAGGTCACCTGTGCATCTCCTTTTGTTGCTCAGTGTGCAGGTGTCCAGACCATTAGGCTATTGCTTTGATGGATTTATGAGACTTCACAGGGAGGTCAAGTCATCAAGGGAAGAAACAGAGGAGGCAGCTACTCCAGGTCCCTCCTTCACCACAGGAGTCCAGTCTAGAAAATTCTCTTCTGCAGCTAAATAGTAACAGATGCTGCTGATCTGAGAAGCTCCCTAATCCCAAGCTCAGACCATTGTTCATGACTAAGCTTAACTCATGGACATGACAATGATCATTCACTGTGTGTCCTATTGCGTAGAAACTGAGACAGGAAACAGTGTCTAAATCAGAGTAACCCAGTCTCTGGGTGGCAGATCCAAAGCTCAAGTTTTGTCTATAGTCACAGCTCCAAATTCTCCCTCCTGGAAACTATAAAGTATGAACTTAAGAGGGCCTGGTTGAACTCTCTGGATGACTGTCATTTAGTATTCTCCTCTGTTTCTTCACAGAGCCTGTGACACAGCCCTTTGTGCGAATCACTGACACCACTGTCACAGGAGGTACATCTGTGATCTTCACCTGCGTTTCACCTGATACTGATGTCTCTATCCGTTGGATTTTCAATAATGAAAATCTGCAGCTCAAAGAGAAGATGACTCTGTCCCCGACTAAGTGTGGACTCAGAATAGATCCTGTAGGGAGAGAGGATGCTGGACTGTACCAGTGTGAGGTCTCCAATCACTTCAGTTTGAAGACCAGTCCCCCAGTTAGGCTAAGATGAGTGAGCGACCTCTCCTCTCATCCCGCAGTAGCATGCTGGCATTTCTTTATTAGTGGGGTATAAAGTAGTGAAAAGTTATGTGGTGAAAATGATTAGTTATTACTCAGGTACCGCCAGCCTGGTGACTCACACCTATAATTCTGGGATACACGTGTGTACAAGGGGAAGCCAAAATTTGAAGTGAAGTTTTCTTAAAACAAAGATAAAGATATCAATACAGTAAACAAAATTTCAAAGACATTAAGAGCACAGGTTGTGGTTCAAATATATAGCAATACCTTAAAATTCTTGGAAACTAGTTACAGGAGTTCTCAAATTTTTGGATGCTCCGAGTCTGCTGTGAAAATGGTACCTTGTTTGCATAGAGAAAAACCATCCTCTCATACGCTCAAATACATTCCCTGTTCAACTAATTCACCCACGCCCAATACTGCCTGCATATCAGTCATCCATGTGAAATGAGGAAGAGTGACAAGAGAAAGGTCTGCCTATTTTCACTGTGGATGTGACTAGTTTCTAAATAGATTTGATCTACAGTTTATTTCATACACAGATGTAACATCTTTCACATAAGGGCAGATCATGCTGTTTTCACCTTGAGAGTGTCATTCACAGTGGGACATTTCTTATTAATGTTTTCTCTGTTAATATGTATTTCTTTCTTTTTTTATTTTCCTTTCATATATTACATCCTTACCAGAGTTTCTTCTCCCTCCACTCCTCCCTAAATCCCCACTTCCCCTTTATCCCAAACACACTCTTCGGTTTCCCTTAAAAAATGAACAGTTCTCTGAGGGATATCTACAGAACATGGTATGTCAAGTTATATTAGACTTGCCACAATCCCCCATTTCAGAGCTGGGAGAGGCAACCCAGTAGGAAGAAAATCATTCAAATGGTAGGCAAAATAGTCAGAAATGTGCCCTATTTCCACTGCTAGGAGTTCTACAACAGTATCTACCCACATTACCATAACTTCTATGCAGAGGCTCTAGCTCAAACTCTTATGGGACCCATGGTTATCACTTCAGTCTCTTTGGTCCTCTATAAGCTGGGCTTTATTGATTCTGTGTTCTATGTTTTTTATGGTGTCCTTGCCCCCTCTGGTTCCTATCATCCATCTTCCCCCTATTTTGTGGGATACTTCTGCTGCTGCCAAATATTTAGCTGTGTGTGTTTTCACCAGTTTCCATAATTGTGGGATGATGCCTTTCTGATGACTATTATGCTAGACACTTATTTATGAGATATCAAAATATCATTAGTAATAATTTCATTGAAATGTTTTTGCACTCATGTGTAGTTCTATCTTGAATTTCTGGGCTATCCATCCTCTGGTTTCTGGCTATCCAGGCAGTGTCAGGTTTGGGGTACCTCTAATTGTATGGTTGTTTATTTGGACCAGTCATTGGTTGGTCACTCCCACAAGTTCTGTTCCACCATTACCCCAGTACATCTTACAGGAAGGAGAGATTGTAGTTCAAAGATTTTGTGTTTTGATTGGTGTCCCAGTTACACCAATCTGCTGTGGTTTCAGAAGATGACTGGTTCAGACTATTCCTCACTACTAGGAGTCTCTAGTAGGATCACTCTTGTACATACCAGGTTTCACTGCAACAGTGAAAACACCACATTGCTCCTACAATTCCCCCACCATTCCTGTCATTTTTCCAAGTACTCTCTCATTCCATCCCACCTCCTGCTACCTGTTTCCTCCTGTTTCCATCCCTGCAGGCTCCTAGTCCATCCACAAAATATATTCTGTTTCTTCTTTCCAGGGAGCTACATGGGTCCCAGTGGAGTCTACCTTGTTAGCCATCTTCTCTATGCATGTGACAAAACAGTGCATCTAATTGTGCACAATATTAGTTTATAGAAATAGAGCTCAGATGGGTGTGTTTGTTCACAGGTTCCCGAAATTTCTGTAGAATCTTTAGGATTTTCCCCCAAAAAGTTCATGTAATCTGCAGATTTATTTTACAATGAATTAACTGGCTACATTTTTTTTTATCTGTGTGGCTTAATTGCTCTGTCTAGGAAATCTAAGAGAATACTGAAGAAAAGTTGTCACTGTAGCGTCCTTGTGTCAATGCTGGTCTTATAGGGAAAGCTGTCAGTGTCTGCACTGAGTACTGAGATGGCAGTGGTTTTTCACAAGTGCCCCTACTGCAATGGCCTGCCTCTGTTATACCCCTAGTTAGTCTGTTTTCATCATTAAAAAATGTTAACTTTTGTCAATCTTCTTCATTGATTCACTCTTATGAGTTATAAGTGAAATCACTTTTGTCTTTTTTCATGCTCCCAACTCTGTAGGTTCTGTTTCTCTAGGAATTTGTCTGTTTCATGCAAGTCATTGTACAGTTCCCTATCACTATTGAGTTGTCATGGAAATTTTAGTAATCTGAAAAATGGACAGCAAGGTCTCAAATTTCACTTCTAATGTCAATAATGTTGCTCTTTCTAAATGAAGTCAATCTAACTAAATGTTGTCAATGCCAGTAATCACTTTGAAGAATAACCTTTTTGCCCTTTATTGAAAATAGATTCTTTTTATACAATATATACTGTTTACAGTTTGCCCTCTCTCAACTCTTCCCACTTCCTTCCCACACCCCTTACCATGAAGATCCACTCCCTTTCTTTCTCCCATTATAGAAGAATAATCCTCTAAGAAATAACAACAAAACATGATAAAATAAAATATAATAAGATGAAGCAAAACAATTATATTGGTTTTGTACATTACAACCACACAGGAGCAAAAGAGTCCTAAGAGCAGTCACAAGAGTCAGACACCCACTTGTTCTCAGAGTCAGGAGTCTCATAAAAATACTAATGTAGGTAATACTTATAATATACATACAGAGGACCTGGTGCCAACTCATGTAAGCCCTCTGCATGCTGATGCAGTCTCTGTGAGTTCAAATGTGCCTTGCTTAGTTGAATCCTTGTACGCTTGGTTTTCTCCATCCCTCTGCCTCTTACACTCTTTCTGCTTCCTCTTCTGAAGGGTATCTGGAGCTTTGAGGGGATAGATTTGATGGAGACATCCCATTTAGACTGTCCATATTGTAAGTGTTACAGCTCTGGAAGGAAGGGTAGCTTATTCATCTGAAGCCAACCAATACCTGTAGGTGTTACAGATATGAAATGCAAGTTATCTTGGCTGCTGGAAGTCAGGTAATACCTGTAAGTGTTACTGCTCTGAATGGGAAGGTATCCTGGCCTTTGGAAGCCAGATGATACCTACAACTCAGAAGGGGAAGGTGTCTTGGCCATCAGAATCTAAGTAATACATACGGCTCAGAAGGTAAAGGTATCCTGGTAGGGATCCAGGTGATACCTAAACGTCTGTTCCAGTGGGGCATGGTTTCCATACAGAATGTAGTATCTCTGAATCTCTCCAGAAGAGCCTTTGCAACCCCACTCTGCTCTGCTAAGGGAGTTTTCCCACAGAGATGTAGCAGTTCTGTTTCTCTCTACCAGAAGCTTTTACTTCTCTGTCCCTCACCACTTGGATGAAAAGTCATCACCCAAACCTCATTCAAGAGATTTATTGGTAAGGAGAGATCCAGAAGAGTGGCTGCCCTGGGAGGGTGGTAAAAGGCAGCTTCAAATTGAACAAGTACAGGGCTTATAATGTTTCCTAGGGGCAGAGGTTTCCCAGGGTGAAGATTTTCAGGGTGCGAGTTGATTGGATTTCAACTTCTGAGCTTGGACAAGCTCAGAAATTGGCTGGAATTTTTGCTCAGAAATGCTTAACTTGTGTACTCAGGGACTGGTTGGTTTTCTTGCTCAGGAATTATTTGGTTTTCATTTTGAATTGATCAGGGGTAGAGTATGTTTCTTAGACTCTTGTTTCAGGGCCAGGGTATGTTTCTTTGAATTGATCCTTTAACCCTACACATATGATATCTGTTATGGGTGTCTCCATATGTTCTCTTCCCATCTGCTGCCAGAGGAAGCCTCTCTAATGATGACTGGATAAGGAAATGATATATGAGTACAATAGAATATTGCTGGCTCTAATTTAGAAACATCTTTTTTGAGGACTATAAATGATAGTACTTGAAGATTCTATGCAATTTGGCAACAGAGGAAAAAAATCAATTGTCCAACACAGTTGTATTTCCTACAATCCGTAGCATTGACTAGCATGACAAGATAACTCTAATTGTTCAAGAATGGCAGTTATACCTTGAAGGTAGACAAAAAACTGTCTAATTGGATTTAGGCTGTTTAAAAGGAGGGAAATCATGGCCAGATACTGGAATGTAATCAACTGTACATGAATAGTGATTTTATGCATCCTAGAGGAGAACCCATGATGGCCACTTTCTTAAACCAGTTGAATTTCTAGGTTCATTCTAAATACATATCCTTATTTCCACAGGCAAGTGTAGCTCTAGCCGCACATTAAAGATGCTTTTTTTTTTCACAGACAGAGGCCACCAACGAAATCCAAAACTAATCCAAATACAGCAAACGAACAATGAATGCTGTGGTGTATGTATAGGAATGTCCCCATAGACTCACTTGTTTGAATTCTTAATCCACAGGGAGTTGCACAACTGGGAGCTGTGACCTTGTTTAGGTAAATGTGACCTTGTTGAAGGAAGTCTGTCACTGCAGAGGTGGAATTTGAGGCCTCATGTGGTCAAGCTACTCCCAATGTGGCTCACAGTCTCTGCTGCCTGAAGGTCAAGATGTGGAACTCTCAGCTCCTTCTCTAGCACCAACACTGCCTGCTTGTCACCATGCTTTTTGCCATGGTAGTAATGGACTAAACCTACTAAACTGTGAGCTGGTCCCAATTAAATTCTTTCATTTAAAGAGTTCATATGCTCACAGTGTCTCTTCATAGTAATAAAACCCCAACTAAGATAGACATCATGGAGTGTCCAGCCCTACCTGATCTATCTATAAAACAACCACCTTGTTTGAGGGTCAGGGCACATCTCAGAAGATGGTTGAAAATACTGTAAGAGGCAGAAAATCAGATGTCTACAGCAAAATTCTGTCTTCTGTATATTATAGGGAGCTCCACCCAAGAAATTTCAGCTCTATGGTTGTATAAATAAGTATGAAATGTGATGACACCATTTGACATGGCAGGGTACATGGGAGTAATCTGAAGAGACTGCACTTCTATATAAAGACCTCCAGGTAATTAATGAGTTATGAGAGAATGAGAGTGAGTATTCTTCAGGTATGAGCACCCAATATGTAATCTAATCCCATATGGTAGCCATAAACACATGGGCAACACAAAATTGACCCATCAGATTGTATTTATATATTTATTGATTTATACATGAAAATAGATGTAATAATAATAATAATTAAGAAAAAGCCATGAAGCTGAGAGGGTACAGCAATCTTGATAGGAGGTAGAGTGGGAGAGGCTGGGAGAAAGGATATAATGTAAATGGTTGTAGAAAATTCTAAAAGATGTACTTTTAAAGATTTTAAAATAAGAGCAAAAATAAGAGAGAACTAGAGAGAGTGAGAGAATGAGAAATAGTTACCATGCCAGTGATCCTGGAGGGAGGCTGGAGGAGCCTTTTCTAAGAACACCTTCTATTTCTGAACAACATTATTGAGCAATCTTCTCTTGATCCACAGAATGAAGGAAATGTCTAATTTTTTTAAAACTTTTAGTGGTGATGGAGCATTTCTCACCTTGTGATGTAATTCAGGGAAGTGTAATGACAAGAAGCATAGAGGAGCCAGGTATTGTAAATTTTGAGTAGTCAGGTCACAGCACAGACAGCTCCTATACTCTGTCATAGAATAAGCTTCAGGAGATATGACCTGATTAAGGTTGTGGAAATCTGTGGTAAAGCTGGAGACCTGCGTCCTAACACAAAGGTGAGGGGACCATGCATTGACAGTGGATAAGAGGAGGGGAACTCAGAGAATAGCTGCAATTCCCTAAGATAAGAGCCTGAGGGGTGACTCAAAGAGTTTCTGCTTGCAGAGCACCTAGAGAGGACAGAGCTGACAACAGTTCAGCAGCAGAAAGCTCTTGGTGACCAGGAAATGTTAAGAGGAGGGAAAATGCCAGATTGTTTCTTCCTCAAAATTTATCACCATTAGCCATTATATTTTGAAGACTAATATTTCAAACTATAACAGGGAGATTCTCTAAATGATAATTCAACCAGAGTTGACTCTGTGGGTAAAAGTGCTTCCTGCCAAGGCTGACATGCTGAGTCAATCCCCATGTCCTACATAGTGAAGGGAAGAGACCCAACTCCTTCATATCCTCTAAACTCCACATCTGTACAGTAGAAGATTTTTTCATGTACAGAGCAAGAAAATCAGAAAGGAGGAGTGCAGAGATAGGTCAATGGTTAACTACACTTGTTCTAGAGGCTCTGAGCATAGTTCTCACCACCTATGTTTGGTTACTAAAGAACCAACCTCCTATAAATCCAGCTCTAGAGCATTTCACAAAGTTTACTAGAGAGCTCTGTTGGAGGAAGAGCCACTGGTTATTCCAGGCTATCTGGCTAGCTTACACCTGAAATAATCACACAGAAACTGTATTAATCACTGTTTGGCTCACTAGTTCTAGCTTCTTACTGGCTACCTCTTATATTAATTTAACCCATCTCTATTAATCTGTGCATCACCATGTGGTAGTGGCTTACTGGCAAAATTCTGGCATGTCTGACTCTGGTGGTGGCTCCATGGCATCCCTCTGACTTGACCCTTCTTTATCCCA
Organism: Bramus lutescens; assembly: GCA_001685075.1. Lineage (NCBI taxonomy): Eukaryota > Metazoa > Chordata > Mammalia > Rodentia > Cricetidae > Bramus > Bramus lutescens. The sequence goes on from LOEQ01015329.1 coordinate 14,293, forward strand.
GCATTTAATTTTGTTTTTCCTGCCTAGCTCTGTTCTTCCCTGCCATAGGCTCAAAGCAATTCTTTATTCATTAACTAATAAAAACAACACATATACAGAAAGACCTCCTACATCAAAGCTTCTGCAAATACTATGTACATAAGCAGCATACACATACAGAAAAGTAAAAGAAATGTTATAAAAAATAAAGTGAGGACAGGCTCCATCCACCTGCATTGATTGAAGGAAGAGTGAACCCTGGAGACACAGACACCACCTGCATCATTGGTGGAAGAGTCAATACCTATACCTATATTTATCCCAAATTCAGATGGGTAGGTGGCAGTGTAAGAATACATTAAACAACACAGAGAGCAATATGGCTCCATCAGAACCTAGTGGTTCTACAAAACCAAGACCTGAACATCCCAATGCAGATGAAGGAGAAGAAAGCAACCTTGTAAATAACTTTGTGAAGATGATATAGGCCCTTAAAGAGTGTAGAAATTAGCTTGATTTAGGAAATAACCAGGCTAGTTAATGATAAAACAATTATATTTTTATTTATTATAAGGGGAAAATTCATGCAACAGGAATGGGAAGTCGAAGCTCAGCTGTGCCCATCAGAAATCACACAGAGAGAGCACACCTGGGCTGTGCACATGTTTTTTCTGGGTCCCAGGAAGCCACACTTTAACTTGTATCCTCCTTTTAAAGATAATTGGCTAACAAGGTTTCCCCATCATCTCCCCCTTTTGTCTAAACAAGAGAAATTCAAACCCAATACAAAACTATATACAATAGGAACAGATATCATGTATAAAATTACAAACAACATAAGCAATATTAAGCAAGGAACACATGACAAATGCTTTAATAAATATTCTATTTCAAAGAGTCTAAATCTTGCATCAGAAATAAGCTTGGCCAAATCATGAGAGGAAGGTAACTATGACTATCTAATCGTCATCCCCATCAGAGGCTTGAGAAAAGAGATAATATTATTTGAGCAGGCAGGAAGTGCAGTCAAGCAGCTTCCAAAGTGAGCAGTATATGACAGAGACAACTGGCCACCTGAGCAATCACTGAAAGTCTCATTTGCAACACAGAAGCAACCAACTCTGACTAAGGCCTAGCGTAACTGACAGACCATATTCAGGGACAAGGAATTTTTCAGAACTGTCTTCCCCTGTTTTGGCAAGGTTTGGCTGTCCTTTTCCTTCTTTCCTGCTAATCCAGTCTGGATAACATGTACTTTGTCAGTGATTGAGGAATGGGCTGTTCTTTGCCCAAAGGCCAATTATGCCAAGAAGAAAACAAACTCTGCCCTTTGTTTCAATAGCCTGCTGGCAGCAAGGCGGACCCTTTGTCTGCGAGGTCCCCTGGCCAGCGAGGGCACTGATCCTGCAGTAAGCCCATCCATCGGAGGGGTGAGTGCATTCCTGACCCGTGTACGTGGTCATCC
>LOEQ01015332.1:0-15723 GCA_001685075.1 Bramus lutescens
CAAATATGAAACATCATTTTCACAGTAACTTAGAATAATCTCTTCTTAAATTAAAGGCAGGAGCTTGTATATCACAAATTTGTCTCTAACTTACTGTATATCTAAAGATGTTGTAAAACTTCTGATCCTCTCGCCTCTACCTTCCAAGTGCTGGGATTACAGTCATTTACCAACAACCATGCTCCATTTATGCTGTGCTGGGAATCAAACCTCATAAAGCTAGGCAAGTACTGTGCCAACCGATCTACATTGCCCGCCCTCATTCTCAATCCTGTATATGTTTTTAGAACCAGAACGCAAAGTTTGAATTCTGACTTAATTATTTTAAATCCCTCTAGCCTTGGGTTCAAAAAAAAAAAAGCAATGATCCCTATTTTACAAGGTTTTGGTACAGATAGCAAGGAAACATGGTGAACACACAATGCTATATGATCAGGGGCTTGACCTAGAATTTGGGACATAATAGATAAAAGATTACACAGATAAAAGATAAAACTAGACAATAAATAAAAGAGAGCAGTGCGGTGAGCATCAGCGTTCCTTTAGTTAGGGGGCATTTTGGCCACTTACTGTTCACAGAATCGCTAACACTAACTGAAACGTAGCGGAAAACAAGGATGGATCTTTTTGGTTGAGAGTCAGAAATCACTACAAGGCAAAGCCACCTGCAAGGCCGCTTATTCAATATTGACAGTAGAGCACAGCCCAAGGCAATTGCTCTGGAATTAAACACAAGTTTGAAATGCAGACTTATTTTTTGAACATAAATAAACACTGACCATGTCAAAAAGGCTCTCTGAGATGTGATGGATGAAGTCCATTATTTAGGTAAAAATTAAGGCCTGGTCTCATCCAAGTGTTGTTAACAACAGGCATCAAAGATCCATACCGGGTAGCCCAGAACTCACCAGGGGAAAGAGTTTTCAACATAAGCTTGTACAGCAAAAACAAATACCTCCATCATTAAATAAGCCTCAAGCCAGAAGGACTTTAAGCATTGCACTTGAACATGGGCTAATCTCATCTGACAGAAACCCAGTAAGTGATTAGACATCTCCACCATGTGAGCTTCAGTGAATTCATGACACTGGCTATGGACTCTTGTCTCGGGCATGCCACGCTGATCTGTTGTTTCTTGTTTTCATTTCAAATAGAATTGAGAAGACAGGCAATGTAATAGAGAGCAAAAGCTAGGGGGATGTGAATTTTACACAGCAAGGAATCCCTCAGAAGTGATGACAACCTGCTCACTCATGTGACTTTGACACACAAGTTTGTTATTTCTTCCAAAACACAATATGGAAACACTTGGCAAGAAGGGGAGATGGAGCTTAGGTATTTAAGAGACACATACACACAGACACAACATGAAACAGAAATAATAGAGAGGCGAACCCCCCCCATGTATGTGTGTTATATATATGGGTGTTTATGTGTGTCTGTGTGTGCGTGCAGAGACCAGTAGTCAACTGCAAGTGTTTTCTCCTATCACTTTCAACCTTCATTTTTGAGACGAGATTTCTGAATAGGACATCTATCCAGTGAGCTTCAGGGACCTCTCTGTCTCTCAGCCCTACTTGTGCTGTTGTAGACGTGCAGGTGCATACCATCATATCCAGTGTTCAATCATTCTATTGTTTGAGAAGTTTATATACATGCTGAACATGTTTTGATCAAATAATGTAAACTGTCAAACATTACAAGACATATTATCAAATGGACAACTTGCTTAAAATGCCCATCCTGCCTAGCTTCCCAGTACTGAATCAGTCAGTATATAGTCATAGACTTCAATGAATGGCCAAAGATATGTTTTATAAATATATTTGATATTTAAAAGAGCAGCAATGTTTATATCAATGTTTATATTTCTGGATTTTCTCTAAAAATTGAATAGATAGGATAATTCTGTGTCATGGGGTGGCAGGGAAGCAGGCAAGATCCTGAAGGCATGAAAATGAGACTCCAAAGTCACAGCACACAGTTTCAGAGGCTGCCCATCTTAATATCATTAGAATCATCACGGTCAATATCTAAGGAAGGGATGCAATAAAATGGGACCTCAACTAGCTGTTTTACCTATGTTACCTTTAATACTTAGTACAAACTGGATGTTATTTCTTTTAGCTTAAGCCAATGATCAAGGAGACTGTTTTACTTAAGGCCACACAGATGGCAAAAGGTGACAATGGGCTTCAAGCCCAGGATAGTCTGACTCCAAGTTTTCCCATCCATTGTGATCTGATTTTACCACTTTCCCACCTCAGTATATTAATGAGAAATAGAAATAGTGACACATGCTGAAAGTAGTGGGCGAGGATTCAAGAACGGCAAAGAAAATTTACAAATCAAAGCTTGGCAAAGCAACGAAGCAGTGTTTGTTTGCCATAAATAAATCTTCCATGTTGCCAGAAGTACCAAGGGGATTCCTTCCAAGGGAGGACATTTTTTGTTTCAGCAACTAATTCATGAACAAATTGAAATTCATTCTAGTGACTTATATCACTCATCATTTATCCATCACTGTTTAGAATCAATGGTAATTATTAAATCAAGGTACTTATTAACCTTGCAAAGTAGATATGATTATATATATATATTATATATATATCTTTGGCTAGTGTTGTTATGTGTATAAAAATGTATGTCATACATTTTGTAGCATATTCTCTGATTTAAAAAGTGGTTACAACATGATCATAAAACATTGGAAATGCCTGGAAATCTCAGTCATTTGGACATTTAAGTCACCTCTAATTCATCTCTTTTGAAATTAAAAGAGTCACAAATGTCATCATAAGAACAGCGTATGGGAGGGGAGAGGGGGAGGGAGAGGAGTAGAGAAAAATACATAGCTCAATAAAAACAACTGAAAAAAGACCAGCATACAGTCACAGGCTTGGAAATTTTGATCTCTGGTTTGATAACTCAATTCTTGCCATTTTTGGGATTCAAAATAGGCAAGTGATACCATGGGAGTGTTCTAAGTGGATGCTTGGATAACTGGATCCTCCCAGATCTGGAAAACAATGGTCTTATACTGTTATTTTTATTCTTTTTATACACCAACAGTGAATTTAAATAAAAGAGTTGGTAATAAATTTAACAAATTTGCTCAATTCCCAAACTCTATCAGTCCGGAGTTTATTCTGTGAAGAGGGAGGAAAAACATTCCAAACTCCTTCCAGATCAAGGTTTATGATTGCAACCTTCATGCAAACATATTCCTTTTCGTGAAAATGAAGAACTAACGGTCACATTCAGGATCCTCAGCTCTGCCCATGCCTTGACAAGATACTAACATTTACTATTGTAGCAGGGTCAGTATACCGTATACTAACCTAACATTTACTATTGTAGCAGGGTCAGTATACCGTATACTAACCTAACATTTACTATTGTAGCAGGGTCAGTATACCATATCTGAAATGCTGACACCACAATGCTTTTGTTTTTATTTATTTTTACATCTTGGAATGCATTTTGAATTTTATAATAGTTGCCTGTACATAATGAGACCTCTTGTGGGGATGAGAGCCAAGTCAAAGGCAAAAGATATTTCTGTTTCATCTCTACTGTATCCATGTAGCGCAAAGCTAATTTTATACAATATTTTAAACACCTTGTCCATGAAGTAGTTTGTGTGATAGTTTGCACGTGGAACACAGAAGAGTTCAAAAGGCTTCTGATTTTGTAGCTTATAGGGTTTGGGCTTTTTGGACTGAAGAATGCTAATTTGGGCTAATGAGATAGAATTTCTAGATGCCATGGGATGCCTTGAGGTTGGAGCATTTAATTGCTGGGATTTACTTCTAACTCTCTTGTTTCCTATCCTTTTATGATATAATCCCAAAGTGGTAGGTCTACCATTTACAGGGTTCAGTGAGTGAGCATACAGATGAGTAAATCAGTGATCCACCTTAGATTATAAACAAAAAACATAAAGAATGAGTAAAACTTGGGGCAATAGTATCAAAACACCTGTCTTCAATGGGGATATGGTTATAAGTTTGAAATTTCTTAAAAATACAGGATCAGAGCTACTAAATCAGAGGATTTTTTCTTTTCTTTTCTTTTCTTTTTGAGACAGCGTTTCTCTGTGCAACAACTCTGGTTGTCCTGGAACTCACTTTGTAGACCAGGCTGGCCTCGAGCTCACAGAGATCCACCTGCCTCTTGAGTGCAGGGATTAAAGGTATGTGTCACCATGCCCAGCTCTGAATCAGAAAATTTTCCAGAATGGAGAAAACTGGCATTTTTTTTTAAGAAAAGATAATGCATTTCTTTAAAGCAAGCTCACTATTCTACTCACATTGCTTAATACAGTTGAAAGAAATCTTGCTTATCTGTACAAACACTATTGCTGAGTGGACTGAGAGTTTATTCTGATTTTATTTGAAGACTTAGTAAGTAACTATATATTCACAAGAAACTTGTCCATTTGAGAATCTTCTCAGCCCATAGTCAAAGGTTTTCTCACAAGTGCAACAATGAAATAATTGAAATACACTATGTTTATTGAAGCAATCTATTACATATAGTAGGGATGTTTCCTATTTGTCTATCTGTGTGTGCATGCGTGTGTGCACCTATGATGGCCAGAGATCAGTATTCAATATCTTTTCCAACCATTTCCTCCCTATATTTTGACATAGGGCCTGTCTGTGTGTGCGTCTGGAGAGTGCCTTCCCTCCAGCACATTCTCTTCAGCACTCATGGTTTTGTTTCTTGCAAACTGTACTGAGTGTGAGGTCCACCTCACAACGGCTTTGACATTTTTCTCCTCAGGGTTGAATGTTATCGATTCCATTCCATATACCCATAATTCATCTGTGTCTTCCATGGAAAATCTCTTCTAAGAAGTTTTGTCAACTTTTAAATCTTTTCTTCTGTCCTTATAGAGCTGCATAAGTTCCTCATATCTAGAATACCAGTTATCAAGCAATTTATTTTTTGCAAATATCTTCTCATAGTCTGTAGGTTGCCTTTTAATTTTATCAACTGTTTCCCCTTTCTTGTAGAAACATTCAAGTTTGATGTAGTCTTTACCTTATTATTTTGATTTTGTTGACTGGTCTTTCAGTAAGACTCATATCATAAATTTTTCATCTTGTGCCTTTTTCTAGAAGTTTATATTCCTAAGTATTATGCATACATCTTCATCCATGTTTTAAAATTTTGCTATATATACTTTATACAAATATTTCAACAAATTTTTACACATACATAATTTGTTTAACTAGATAATTAGTTAAAGCTACCCATGCAAAGGTATAAATAAAATTGTGTACTATCGTTAACTTTAAATTCTTTTATAAATTGCATAGTATAACTTAAAACATTACTCTTTACTTGGTAATATATTTATTTCTGCTCCTTCAATTACAGTTTCTCTGAAGACTCTAAACTGGGCTAAATGCTTTTCATGGTGACAGCAAATAGACAGCTGGCTATTTAACAAGTGCTTTGTTTTTATTTTGAAATGCCATATAGTAATACAAATACTTTGCTCCAGCCTGCTCACTGACCATAGAGAACTAGATGCTATTCTGCACAGCAGCTGCAAGTGGTGTCACACTGCTTAACCTTGTGACTCTGAGTCTCCATGATGATCAAGTCTGCGCTCTAGAGGGTGGACAGGTGGTGCGTGATCACAATGCAGGTGTGGCCTCACCTGGTTGCCTAGGAAGTCTGGACAACCTTTTCACTTTCTGTATTCAGAACTGATGTTGCTTCCTCCAGAAGAAAGATATCACAATGTCTGACAAGGGCACATGCACAACTTCTGCACTGTTGGAGGAGGAGCTGCTTGCTGGTTCCCGGTCACCTGGCTAGCTTAGACCCCAAAAAATCAAACAGAAACTGTATTAATTAAATCATTGCTTGGTCCATTAGCTCTAGCTTCTTAGTGTCTAACTCTTATATTAATTTAACCCATTTCTATTAATCTGTATATCACCACGTGGCTGTGGCTCACCAGGTAAAGTTCCCAGCGTCTATCTCCAGTGGCTCCATGGCATCTCCCTGACTCTGCCCTTCTTTCTCCCAGCATACAGCCTAGTTTTCCCTGCCTAGCTCTGTTCTTCCCTGCCATAGGCTCAAAGCAGTTCTTTATTCATCAGACAGAAGGACCTCCCACACCACTGCCCACCAACAATTGAGCTCCTTTGTCTCCTACTCTGCTATTGTATTTACCATTCTGAGTTGATTTTGTATGTGATGTAAGATGTGTCCATTTTAAACGTTGCTTTGCATGTAGCTGTCTAGTTTTCTCAACACAATCTTTTGAAGAATCTCTCATTACTCTGTCTTGGTGTCTTTGCAGAATATCAGCTGACTGCAAATGCTCAGGTTTACTTGTAGGCATTCTACTGTGTTTGTCTGTGTGTCATAGTAACATATGCCTATGTGCTTTGTCATATAATTTGAATGCTGGCTGCTTCATTCTTATTGTTTAAGATTGCTTTAGCTACTCCAACTATATTGGTTCTTTATGAATCACATCAGTATCCTAACAATCCCATAGAAGATAAATGTTCTTACCTTCAAGTTACCAAAATGATTGTGTCTCTCAGTCAAGTAACTTGTTCATATAATTTGGAATGAGCTAGGCCTAAGAGATCAGACTATTTTCAAATCTGGGAAAAAAACCTCTTTATAAACACATGTCTCAAAGATGACTCAAATGCAGCCATAGGTTATCTGTATCTCTCCCATTTCCCATGACACCTATACAAAACTCTTCCAAATTTTTAGCTTTAACCAATAGCTGGGATTGAGAGTGTGTGGATGGAGTTTGATGAAAGCCATAGTAACACTCAAACAAAACAACTATTGCTTAGTACAGTTTTTGATTAAAGAAAAAAGGCTTTTATCATAGCAGATATTGTAACAGAAGTGAGAAAGCAAGTTCCCACCACGTCATTGGCCATCGCCACCTCCTATGGGTCTTTCTTGGGACAGAACTGGTTGCGAATGGTTATACTGGCACAGACGACCTGAGGAGTACAGAGACTAGAAACCAAGGAACCACAAATTCAAGATGTACCTTTAAGTATGACTACAATAGTCTGTCTTCTGCATCTCCATGGAGACTACAGAGAGGTAACCAGGGTCCCAGAGAGCATCATAGGGCTTAGTAACATCATGATGTTAAGATTTTTTCCATTTTGTTTAGCCTGGACCCCATCTGCCTTCCACTGGATTCTCATTTCTTTATATTCTGTCAATGATCTTGTTTCCTGTTTAATCCTCTTCTGGATTTCTGTATCACTGTTTTCTGCCACTAGGTTCTAATTTCTGACTCAATTTCATTGGTCTCTGCTCTTCAGGGGTACAACACTACATACACATTCATTGTGTGTAAGCAATCTAGTCTCTAAAATGGATGAAGAAAATAGGAGCTGTACAGAAAACAGTGTTATCTGTGAGCTGATGTTCAGGCCAAGTGAATTCTAAAGTGAACTCAACAATAAAAAAGAATAGATAATGCATGTATGCCTCACATCTGCCTGCTGCTTTATGCAAGTTCCCAGAAAAGGCTGTAAACAATTTGCAATGCTCCTCCAAGGTTGAAACGTTTGTTACTGCCCTTCAGCAAATGGTTGAAATGCTCAGACTGGTTTCCTGGCCCAGCAGACAGTTTACCCAGCAATTGCACCTCAAGGGGCTTCAAAACCGGGTAATCACTGCTTCCCCAAAACACAAATCTGAAACTAAATAGGATCATCAAGAGGAAGAGAGGGTCCTCCTGAAACCGGGGCAGCAATTGCCGTGCTCAATAAAAATAGCATTTTACCCAACATCAGAAGCAATTTTATGAAATTGGTAATTTCAGCACTCATACATACCAAGCCCGGCACTGGGGAATGTATCTGAGAGAACAGCACAGAATCCCAGCTGATCCCCAAACAGCTGATTCATGAAAACACAGCATGGAGAAAACAGAAAAGTAGAAGCTATCTTTCTAGTTGAGAAAGAGGAGAAAAATGTAAGCCTCGGTCACATCAAAGGGTGATGTCCTTTTACACCGACAGATTCCCAGGTCAGAGTTAGCCACAGTGAACAATAAATTCACCTTAGAGACACTGTTCATTTCCGGAAATGTAATATTCTTCTGATCCCAATTACTCTCTATACTTGATGATAGATGCCTATTTAAGAAAAACCCTCCTCATATTGTATGACATGCTTTAGACACAATTCTCTAGGATTCAAATTTTCTTTAGTTTTTTTGGGTATTTGATTCCCCTTATTTTCCCTGATAGTAGTTAATCAAAGAGAAGTTATCTATATCTTGCATTAAACATGAGCCACAGAACAGACTTTGTGGAGCAGCCTCCTTCATTTTAATAGAGTCCTACCGTTCATCTCAGTTTGGAGATTTTCATGCACTTTGATTAACTATTCAAAATGACACTGAACCATGCCCAGGTGGTAATAACACTCAACAAACAAACTTTGTTGTGAATTTACTTCATGCCCAGCATGTCAAGGGTTTTCATGAGCCTAATACGTTTCCACTTTAATGAAGCTGTACTGCTATCCTCATTTTATAGACAAAAAGAATGAAATCTTAGTGATATTTGCTATTTTGGCCCATTTCATGTTGCTAATGAATTATAGAAATTAGCATTTGAACTAAGATTGACCTAACATCAAAGTTAAAAATTAGTTTACCTGGTCTCTGCCTAGTTTTACATTAATTTTAATTCCAATCCTATATAAACTTATTTTTTTGAACACTAAGTGATAGTCCTAAGATTCCCAAACTAGTCTTCCTATTACCTAAATGAGGTAGTAGTTTGGCAATGAAATCCAGAGTCTGGAGTGCATGTTTAGAGGTGTCCTTACCCAGCTCTGGACTCTGCCAGCTGCAGTAATAACTGGCCTGACAAGACATGTATCAGTGCAACAGTGACATGAATATCTCAGGGATAAACCTTCACTTTCTGATCTTATAGAACTCATACCAGGTGCCTGGCCAAGAACCCATAGCCAAGTAGGTCATAAGGCTAGGAGAGGACCTACTATTATGTTGCTAAATGGACACAGCATCAAACTGTCCTTTAAATACTTGTCTTTATACCCATAGATCAGTGCAACGCTCAATAATCATAAGAGAAGCTCCTATTTGTAGTGTATGATGCTCAATATAAAGATCTACAACTGGTCCAAGTTCAGAGAAGAAGAGAGTATAGAGTACTCTGACCCACATGAGGACATCTATATCAGAACCTTTCCTTCAAAGCTCAGCGATTATTGTGGAACATGGAGAATAAAAAATATAAGAACCAGAAGTTGAAAAAATTGCTACTAAACTGTTTTCCAGACATGACAGGGCGGTTGTACTCATGGATTCACAGTGGGTATGGTATGCACTGTACCTGCAGAGGAAAATCAAGCCAGATGAAAATCCAGTGTGAGAGGCCTACACAATCCCAAACCTAGCAGAAGAGTTATTGTTTGCTGAGGCTGCTAAAGGAGAAGCAACAGCTTTCTTCAGAGATGTAGTTTCACCTAAGTTATCTTCGCCCCAGTGAATGGCCATATACCAATGCACAGAGGCAGCATGAACTGGAATCAGTTGTAGAGTATATGAGATCGGGGGAGAGGTCATGGAGGAGGGCTTGGAAAAAATTAAAGGAAGGGATTGGGGAGTCGATTTGGTAAATATATGACAACAACATGCATATATGCATACAGTTTTAAAAGAAATTTTAAAAAGGCGAGATGTCTAAACTCAGCTATAATGTTTGGAGTTTTATCTCATAATATCCCTTACCCTTTTTAAATTCAGTTCAGAGGAGAAAATACTTCCTTTTTCCCAGAGTTGGGAGGATTGAGCAAAACAGCCCTCTGAGGTATCCCTAACCTTGTGTCTATCCAATAATGAGGGCTCTTAAGTTCTAGTTTCATTTGCTTCTGACATGATCACTCTTTACTTCATGGTGGCCAAATCTGAATGTCTGTTCAAACATGAGATCCTGATCCCACAAAGGCAACCGAAAGGCAGCACACAGGACTGACCGACAGTCAGCCTTCTCATTAACATGCCTTGGCTGCTGTAAGTGTGCAGGCAATCTGAAGAAAATTCAAGGGCTGGCCAAATGTCGTTCATGCATCCATCCACAACTCCCGGTTCCTCTGAGTACTTACTGTGTTGTATCACAATCTCCAACGACACAAAACCAATGCTGTTGCAAACAATCCTCGTTTGGAAGAACTGCACACACTTGGGGGTCCCAGAACTGTGATGCCAGGCATGTTTCAAATGCTGTTTTTATTCAGTGGCATCAGTGAAAAGAAGAATGATTACAGAAAAATTTTAAAGATGAATCCTAGAAGAAGATTTGAAATGTGTAGCTAGGATGCTCAATATTGGTCTAAAAATTTCAGTTCCATGTTTTGCACGTGAAACTGAGAAAATACCACATACAAGAATATGGCATTTGGGATTTGAGAGCTCAGTGAATTCCATTAAGTATTTTATTTATATTTTCCTGGAATTACTGTTTTCTTGAATTCTCAGAGACTCTAACTGGGTCTAAGTCCAGTTCAGACAGCCCTCTTTTGAAGTTAACATCAAATACTATGCACATCTCTTCCCTGCAAAGAGTCTTCAGCATAGCAGCTCCTAATCTTAGAGAAGTTGGTGAGAACTGGGAATATGTGTCCAAGTTACTGCAAGGTAATGTGATTGGGAAAAAAATCTTAATGATGTATCAAGTCATGGCCTTCTAGGTCACAAAAAGAATCTGAGAAAAGCCTTCGAGATTCCTGGAGCACTATGACCTTGTGGTTCATGTAGTACTGCGAAGAGGTTAATGGGCTTGTCTTCGCTACACAGATAGCACATGCAACATGATGCATGCACAATGAATAGTGAGAGGACTCGGTACAAACACCTACAACAGGCTCTTCAGATGCCTGCATGCTCCTTTGCTGCCATGTGTGCTTTACAGTCTTCACAACCCTTACCTAATTGCATCATTACAGAAATCTCAGAAAGTAGATGCTATTACCATTCTCAGTATATGAGCAAGAAGTTAATAACTAATACAGACATTAGCTGTGGGGGAGACAGCCCCAGCCAAACAGATCACACTGCTCTGAATCCACATTCCTAACTACAGCACTCCACAGGAAACATGCCTGCTTCTAACCATTGGAGGAAGGCCGCTTGTTTGTTCCCAGCTGCTCAACCCCAAAATAATCACACAGAAATGTATTAATTAAATCATGGCTTGGCCCATTAGTTTTAGCTTCTTATTTGCTAACTCTTACATCTTAGTTTAACCCAGTTTTAGTAATCTGTGTATTGCCATATGGCTGTGGCTTGCCAGCTAAAGTTCCAGCTTCTGTCTCCAATGGGGCTACAAGGCTTCTCTCTGACTCTTCCTTTTTTCCTCCTAGCATTCAGTTTAGTTCCCCTGCCCCTGCCTACCTAAGCTCTGCCCTATCAACAGGCCAATGCAGTTTCTTTATTCACCAATGACAGTCACAGCATATAGAGAGGAATCCCACATCATCTAACAACCTCCCTCCTAAAATTAATGACACTGGCATCTAGTGCCATTAAATGATTTCCCTACAGTCATACATCCAGTTCATGACATATATGGATTTCAGACTTCGCCCTGATGTCTTCTGTTGCAATGGTTCCCAACATTTGTAATTTGGTGAGAAGTTAGACACACAAATATACTCCCTGGCTGTGTCAGCTTGGAGCCGGTGTATCTCTACCAGTTCAACCATGGTGCTCCCATTGGAAACAATTTCACAGGAGGAAAAATCACATTACGCAAGGCCAAGGCCATTCTTTATAAGGAAGAGTGATAGAGACCACACATGCACTGACAATTGGGAGAACACGGCCCAACCAAGGAAGAACCCAGGTTTACATTTTTTCTAGCTAATAAATGAATGGTATTACACTGCTAATGGTATTAATTGCTAATTGCTTTGGATCCACTGTATTTCCTCTCTAGTTATAAAAATTAAAAACTTCCTTCCAAAAGACGTCTATCTAGAGCAAGACCATGACCCTGCCTCCTTCCCCAGAGACCCTGTCAGTCCATGTCCCAGAACAAATTCCATCACATACCTGTCACCCTTCCTGTGATTCCCAGCCATCCCCAGGTTTGCTGGTCCCTTTGTTGTAAACCAAGAGACTTCCGTTTGTTTGTTTGTTGATTGCCACTGTCTTCATATGTTCTTTGGTGCTTGGGTGGTTATTGTGTAGAATTTTACATTATATATCATATTGCACGAAGCCCTTTCTGTTAAGTATGAACTGTGGGCAGTATTTCTAAAACAGAGAGCATTCATTGGCAAAACACAACAGGGAAATAATCTCAATAACTACCAAAAAAAAAAACAGAAAGCAAGGCAAGACCTGTATAACTTTGGCTAAAGTCAACCATTTAGCTTTATGGGGAAAAAAAAACTCTAAATTTTTATTATTTAAACTTGTTTATCCCTAAAAAAAAAATACTGGTATTTATTGACAAAAAAAGAAGCAAAACTGTAATTCCTGGAGCTTTGGGGACCCAGGTACCCCTCTGCTGATGTCTCTTCAGCTGCTGACCTGGTTAGCTCTCGCTGTCAACTTGACACAATCTAGAATTGTTTGGGAGAAATCAGCTGGGTCTGTGGCCATGTCTGTTGAAGACTGCTTTGATTGTTGATTGGTGTACAAGAACCCAGGCAACTGTAGGCAGCATGATTCCCTAGACAGATTGTCCTAAACTACAGGAGAAAGCAAACTGGGCATAAGTCTACCTTTCAGCAGCACGTAACATCCTTTATGATTCCTGAAAGATTTATTTGGGTGTAAAGTGAGCTCCTTTGTCAGAGGAAATACTGTGTGGAACAGTAAGCAAGTCTGACTTCAAGTTGTTGCTTCTATGATGGACTGTGACCTGGAACTGCAATCCAAATAAGTCTTTTCTCCCTTAAAGATGTTTTTTTGTTTGGGTATTTGTCACAACAACAGAAATAAAACCAGAACAGCTTTGATCAGAAATGCTAAGATGAAAATTAGTCTGGATTACAGTGTTGCTTCCCCTCCTGAACGCAGCACAGGGGCTCCTGTTAGCAGAGGGCTCCAAGCTCTGATTTCATTTGCTTCACTGTAAATCCACAAGCCAGCATGCGCTTTATGTCACGCTGCTTCTGAGGACCGCATTTTAAGTTAGGAATTCCAACTAATCTCACAGGTTAGGGGAATAAGCAAAGGTTCATGTCAGTGAGGTCCTCTCCCCAGCTGGTAGCTATTTTACTTCCATCCTTTCCAGTTTCACACGATAGTGTGCGTTTCAGTTGTGAAATTCATAATTTTGATGGCGGAAATTACCCGGTTACACAAACAAGGACAGTCAGCTCAATACATTTCTGTCCAGAGAATTGTCATTCCCCTGACCTGTAGTTAACCCAGAAGCCTTTGAATCCTTTCTTCCGGAGACCTAGTGTTATGTTTTGCTTGATTTGGTTTGGGTCTGACTCCCCTCAGTTTTTCTTTGCGTTTGTGTTGGCTCCTATTCCCGGCTCCTCAATCTGCTCCCTACTTCTGGCCACTTTAGCCTATTTATTTCAGTACATTTTGCACAGCTGGGTAGGTCTGCAGGTGGCAGCTAATGTATGGTACAGGTGGCTGCATAAATCCTGGTTCATTTCATCTGGAGGAGATGCTGTTTCTCCTGAAATGTGTTCAGTTTACTAGGATCTGGGCACATGGCCCTGATCATGCATATGAAAGTAGATGTTTAACGTGAAATGACACTTGCCAAATCCCATGAAGATTTTACATGAGAGCTGTTTTTCCAAGCATGTTTTAAGATAAGCAATGGCACATCTTCTCAGAAATTGTGACTATGAACCACAATTGATCCTGACTTTACTTTGGAGTGGGAGGCTCTGTAGTGTGTTGGTACTTACAGCAGATTTTAAATTCTTGCTTGAATGTTATCTATGAACTCTATGAACAGGGTTGGGAAACACACATGACTTTTCCAAGTGGTAGTGTCAGTGAAGTGGAGACAATAGCGTTGATGTATAAGGCTGTGAAAATGAAGAGCCAGAGTAATATGCAAAGTCCAGCTCTGGGAAAGATCAAGGGAATGACTGCAGTTAGGGTAACCAACAGCTTTCTCGTAGACCTGAGGCTTTCTCTGTAGGAGGGAGTTCCTTCTCTGAATCAAGGAACTTGTCAAAGGCCAATGACTGGGGAGGTCATAGTCACTAAGGGTGAACCTCCACAACGCTGGTCAAGGCACTGAGAACAACCGACTTGAGTGTTCAGCATTGAACATCCCAGTCTCCCCAAGGTTCGGGGAACTTCACATAAGGATTCAGAGAAATAGAAGTGCGGGGAAGAAGAATGCAACAGACGGTATTACAGGTATGACAGCTGTAGCACCCATGAACTCATGGCAGCTGATACAGCTGCATGACATCTGTCCACCATTGAACCCCCAAAATATTCAGTCATAGACTAAAGAGGGGCTCATGGGGCCCAGCTCACCACTAAGGGAGCTAATGGGAGTCAAGGGCTGCTGGTAGAGAAGAAGTCGTTGTCTTTAGTGATGTAGCCACTGATGCTTTTGCACGCACCACTGGATAGCCCCACATGCATGTTCTTGGTTAAATTCAGTAAGTCACAAAGTAAATGCAAAACCAAAATGAAAGGAGATGAAAGCCGGATGGGGGCTCAGTGGGAGAGCTGGTGAGGGTGGATGGGGAATAAGAGACATTGCAGAGGAGGATGTGTTATGCTCATGGGTGAAGTTGTCAAAGACTAAACTAATCATAACAAATAAAAAATAATAGACATAAAGACACAAGTTGGCTTGTACATGTTCATGAGCTTGTGTTTATTTGCCCATACATATATGTGTATTCCTGTGTGTGGAGACAGCATGGGTCCTGATGGAATGTCTTCTTCTATCACACTAGACCTTGTTTTTTGAGTCTGGGTCTCAACATCTAAAACTCATTGATCCAGCTTAACCATGACCATTGAGTTCTAGGGATCAGCCTGTCTCTGCCTCCCCACTGCTAAGACAGTAGGTCCTGCCAGTCACCCTGAGACTTTCCTACATAGGTCCTGGGGCCTGAACCCATGCTTTAAACTTATGCAGCAGTATTTTACTGGCTGAGCCACCTCCCCAGTCTGAGACTATGAACTTGCTTAGAGAAGTACAGGCCTAAGCATATGTAATAATTTTGAGAGAAATATCACCTGAAAGTCAAAAAAATTTTACTGGAACATTAATTTTACTTAAATATTGAACTTTAGGTAACTGCTATATTACAATGCACTTTATATTTAAACAACTGTCATGGAATTTGAAGTGAACTCTGTATACTTATATGGTAAGGTACCTATAAGACAAGGTCACAAACAAGTTGGACTTCAAGTAGGTGCTGTCAACTTATGGTCCTGGGAGAAAAAAAGAAAGAAAGAGAAAAAAAACTAGAAAATTAACATCCTTTGCAGTTAGGCAGAGTTTGGTGTACCTTAACCATGTCATTTTAAAATTCTGCATTTATAAAGTGTTCTATGACTTCTGGAACAATCCTTGAGTACACAGCTTTGGAAGAACATTTGCCTTTGGAATAGACATAGCCAAAATGTCTGGAAACAGGTCTTTATAAGAATAATAAGCAGAAATAGAATCAAAACCCAGTTCCATTGTCCTTGGCTTCTCAGTCAGCTCTCCT
>LOEQ01015333.1:0-15721 GCA_001685075.1 Bramus lutescens
TTCCTTGTTCATGTTCTCCTTCCTTCTGCTCCTCATTTGGACCTTGGGATCTCAGTCCAGTGCTCCAATGTGGGTCTCTCTGTCTCTATCTCCATCCTTCGCCTGATGAAGGTTCTATGGTGATATGCAAGATATTCATCAGTGTGGCTTTAGGATAGGGCCAGTTCAGGTACCCTCTCCTCAGCTCCCCAAGGAACAAGCTGGGGACATCTCCTTGGACACTTGGGAACCCCTCTAGAGTCAAGTCTCTTTGTTCAGATCCATAGCTTATTTTTAGTTAGGTTGATTGATTCTTTGTGTTTATAGTTTTTTTTTTTACGTAATCTAGACACTAACCCACTGTCTCATGAATAACAAAAACTGTTTTTCAGTTTCTGTAGGGTGATCTTCAATTAAATGTTGTTGTGGCATCCTTTCCTATGTAATCTTGTTAGTTTCATGAAATCCCATTTGTCAATTGTTGCTAAATTTTTATGCCTATAACCTTAAGTATCATCCTTACTTTCTTTTCTATCAGATTCTGGATGTCAAAGTTCCTGAGACAATCTGAGCTGAGTTTTACTATGTTAAGAGACAAAGATTTAGTTTCATTCGTCTTTATGTAGCTATCCAGTTTGGTCAGCACGATTTTTCAGAGATACTGTCTTTTATCAAATACATATTGTGAACATCTCAGTAAAGCAACCTATCAGGTGTCTTTAGGTAGGAGTGTGGGCTTACATGTGGACCCTTTAGTCTCTTTTATGGTCAATAGATCTTATGTCAGGCTGTTTTCCTTACTAGTACTGAAGTATTTTATTTATTTATTTTGGAAATATTTTATTAATATTTAAGTTTATTGTGCATGAGATTTACCTCTTACTTTTTTGTATGTTTATTTTATTGTTAGAATACACAAAGAACATGAGGGTTGTGTATGTATGAAGTTTGTAATATACTACACTGAATGTGTTTATCAGCTCTAGGGATTTTCTTGTGAACTTGTTAGAGTTTTATATTTATCTAAAAATACCATCTGCAAATAAATACTTTAATTTCTTCCCTTCCTATTTTTACCTCCTTCAATTGTATTATTACTGTAGGAAACACTACAATTATTATGAAAAACAAGTATAAATTCTTGAATGTACAAAATATATGAAAGTTTAATCAAGAATAAATAGTAAATCTTAACAGATTCATAGTGTACAATAAGACTGATGGACTAATCAAGATATCCTTGCTAAAATAAGCCCATGTTTTAATTCTCTTACAGCTGAATTTATAGAGTATTTTCTAAATATTTATTAGTATTATTTTATGTGTATGACTGTCTGCATGTATGTGTGTGAGCTGTAGGTACCAGGAGTAACAGACATCTTCATGTCATGTGGGTGCTGAGAACCAAATATTAATATTGCCCATGAGTAGTAAGTGCTGCTACCTTCTAGGCCATCTCTAGTCCCTCTATTCAATATTTAATTATACAAATTCTCATTAAATCATTCCAAAAAGAGCAAAATGGAAGGAATTGTGTGTCATCATTTTGTGATGCAGCATTTATAGTAAATCCCATAATACTACTATAATAAAAAAATAAAACTGCAGATGTGTATTCCTGACAAACAAAATGCACAAAATCTCTATGCTCAGGATGATGAATTCCAAGTATGTTCCACATTACAAATTAAGAAATGCATGCAAATTAATAAATCTGTCAACAGAATGAAAAATTTAAAGTATATAATCATTCCAATACATGCATTAAAAACATTCAATAATGTTTAATATCCTTTCATTTTAAAAAAATAAAAAACTCTAAAACAAAATCTAAACTAAATATATTGAATCTAAAAAGTCTTCAATTTAAAATTTTTTTAAAGTTTTTAATTGGGCTCTGAAAGCACAAACAAAAAATTAAACAAGTGGGAACACATGCACTAAAAAGGTTTTGTTTAGTAGAAGAAACAAGATAAATAAATAACTTAAAATAAGAAAATATATTTGAAAATGACAAACATTACAATGGCATATCCATGCACATTGTGAGATATGTAAGACAATAAAAACTAACCCAGAATATATAAGTAATTCCAATGGAAAGCATAAATATCTTATATTAGATTATTTTAAAGAAATTAAGACAGACTTATGAAAAGAAAATGCATGAAGTGGAACAAAACACATGAGAAATGTGAAGTTCACTGATCATGTTGGAAATGTTCATCAAAACCACAATGAGATTTCATCTTGCCCAGTTAGAATGATCATCAAAATAAAGTAACAAATGTTGGCGGAAATGCTATCACAGAGCAAGAGAAGCTCTGATATAATTAACAAAGCTGTTATGAAAAATGTATGATGATGTCTCAAAACCTAAAAATAAAACCACCATATAATTCATCAGTCCTACTTTGGATACATTTCTAAAAAAGATGAAATCTTTATACCAGAAAATATACCGACATTCCCAAGTTTATTGCAGCTCTATTCAAAGTGACCAAAATATGGAATCAATCTAGATGTCTTTCACCAAATGAGTAAGTTAAGGAAATATGGTATATTTATGCAGCTGAATATTACCCGCCCATAAAAATAATGAAATCCTGTTATTCACAGCAGTATGTCCGGAACAGGGGGACATTATATCGAGAAAGTCAGACACAGGCAAATGCTACATGTTCTCTTTCATGGAGGGAAGAAGTAAAGAAGGAAGAAAGACAGTGATGGGGGACAGGTAAGTGGGATTGGAAACAGAAATTAACAGACTTTTAGGAGCTGGAAAAGATCTCACAGAGGGGGATAAAGAGATCAAGGACGAGTCCCAGTCAAGAGGGTGCGTGGACATGAGCGAAGCATAGTGTGTACATATATCAAAATGGACCCCATTAATTGCTATAATTAATATATGGCAAGCCTGCAAATTTAATCTATAAAAAAGAAGAAATAATTGAAGCACCGCTCAATACTACATATACCATCCTCAAGAATATCACATTAAGTCAGTGAGATTTTTTGTGGGTAAAATGCTCGCTGCCCATTCTGTTGACCTGACTTCAAGTCCCACAAATCACAAGAGAAAAGGAGAGGATGGATTCCCACAGGTTGCCCTCCGACTCTATATGCTCACTGGGGTACATGCTACCCACATACAACAAATAATATTGTAAATTTTTTATGTAAAAAGCATTATATTAAGTGACTAAAAAAGCTAAAGATAAAAATTATCTACTATCTGATTGTGCAGAATATTAGAACAAACACTGCGTAGAAACACAAAACAAATTCCTGAGGGCAAAAGTACATATAGGAACACGGGGAATAGCTGCTTACCCAAACAAGGCTTACTGGGGACAGTGGGAAAGATCTGGAACTAGAGAGCTCTAACTGTAAACTGTGACTTTCTCACATGCCACTTAGATGAGATCAAACATGTGCAGAGTAACATAGACAATCAATAAATTAAAACGTGATGAACAAAACCACTTTAATATTTACTTAAAACTGTGCTGTTGAATTGGAGGCTACTGGCTGCTTAATCTCTAAGAAATCATATAAGATGTGTTATTGGAAGAATCTAAGCGTAAGAGGATGGTGAAAAATCACATTTCTAGTTCCTTTTGCTCACATGTGGAAGATTACCTCAGAGTTGGGAACTGGCCAGACCTCCACATTCCATAAGCATTGTGACCTGAGTGAGTCCGGTGTTATTTTGGTTCTGACTTTTGTTAGGCCTGTCCCTCAGGCAAGATAGAAAGTACTAGGACCCAAGCTTGGAGCAGGACACTGTCAGGTTGTGCCTGTTAGAGTCGCGCAAAGCCAGTGGCCCATCATCAGCTGAAACAAACTGCAGCAAGGGAAAAAAGATGGGAAGTCCTGCATTCTCAAACGGTTAACAGGCTTCAGAAGCCCTGGAAGGGCTGATTACAGCAAGTACTGCTGGGTGCCGCTCCAGAGCTTATGATTCAATATGTCTGCCTTGGACCAATACGGAACACTCTTATCAAGTTTATAGGTGATGTGATGCTGGTAGCTGAGGACCACACTGAGAGAAACAATGCATGATGCACCCAGTGCACGGCATTCTTGCTGAGGTAGTGAGCCAACTTCAGCCAACTTCTGCAGTTCCTTCTGGTGTGCTCCATTCTCCCCAGGCCACAGACTGCACTTTTCTCATTAGGCTTACAATAAATTGGCTCTTCATACCAAAAAGAAACTAGGAGAGGTGGTGGAGATTTGCAGAGGATAAACACCATCTTTGAACTCTGATTCAGGTTGAGTGCTTTGTAGCGACTGCATGTGGAGAGTAATGGGTAGAAACAAGAGCGTTTGCTGCGAGCACCGGAGTGTGATGGAATCTAGAGGACTGATACTCTCCCTCTTGAATCTTAAGCCAAAACATTCTTTTCTGGTGTGATCTGCGTTCTTTCATTCAGTTACAAAAGGTTATATTTTTATGAGATGAGAATAATCATCTAAATAAAAATAAAGTTGACTAGCAATTTAACAAGCTCTTTGCAGAAACCATTGTATTATGTATAATCTAGACTATTGAGCATAGTATGGAAATGTTTTCTGGAAGTGATAAACTTGGTATAGGATATAGGAAAAATAAAGATGAATATTTTTAAAAGCATCCTAGGAACATGGTTCTTCACATCCTGCAAACAAAAAAAAATGGTCTCTTGGGAAGTTTTTGTATTCTCTTGAAACCGTTAAGACAGGTATACTCATGTCAAAGGTTATCATTTCATCTGGAAGACACCTGATTAAGAAAAACCAAGGTTCATGGGTAGAGGGAAATATCAGGAGGCACACAGTATTAAAGCTATTTTCTACGTAATTGCTCTTGCTGACCTTGAGGCTAAAGGACAATACCTCTATGGTCCAAAGCATAGTTCTATTTAATTGAATCAAAATTTTAGTAATAGAAACTATTGTAGGACTTAAGAAGTCAGAAACACAAGACAAGAAGATTTCACATAAAGCAGAACACTGGGATAAGACCACTCTGTCATTACATATGTATTGAAGACCCGTATTGAACTAAGACCTTTGATAAGTACACCAGAGTAGAAAGAAAGGCTTAAAAATAGTTTTGCCGTCTAAAAATTTGTTGGGGTCATATGTGAGATGATAAGTAAGCAAAGAATTCTAAGAATTTGATTTAGAGTTGAGAGCAAATGTAATCGATTTTTTAAAAAATATGTTCTTGTTCTATGATGTAACAGAATGCTAATTTCTGGTATAAGCCTATTATATGCATGGAAAATTTATGGTCTGAAAAAATAATCATTATATTTGTATTAGTAAAATCTATATACACAGAATAAACTTTATGAAATATAATTCACAATCACTGACCTTCCATCTGTTCACCTCTCCTTTTTTTCATGCTGTCTCCATATGATGTAAGCTGACACAACATTAAAAGGTGGCAAAGTGGAAAGTACAGAGGAGAATATGAATTTATAATAATAAAAATGTACTGGTATTTCATTAAATATAAATTCAATCACTTACTCTCCTCAAGTTTATGGTTTAGAAGACAGGAAGAGTAGAAATTATGAACTTACTCTGCTATTTAGGACCTAAAAGAATAATTCAGCCCACAGTGACTGTGGGAAGTGGAAGAAGACAAATAAATTAGATGCACTGTGTAGACAGAATAAGGTCCCAGAATGGAATTTTTACAGTGAGTAGTTTTACTTGATCCATAATGTTTATTGAGTTAAAATGATATTTAAGATCTATAACTTATACCTAGTTAATATCAATTTTCAAAAGACAAAATACCATAAGTAAGCACCAAGTGTTAATAATAGTGCTTGATGTGGTTATTATTGTGAGGACAAAGAGAAAGAGCCGCACCAAACCCCTTTCTTTTATTTGCCTTCTCCTGTCTCTGTCTTCTCTTTTCTATTTCTCCTCCCTACCCATCTTGTTCTTTACTAAGGACTAGGTATCAGTCAATAGCTTTGGGTTGAGCATCCTTTGGCTCCTTCTTTTGAAACGGGAGTTTTCACCTTGGGAGTGACTGCTTTCAGGATACTTGGTCGAGGGTGGGTTCACAGCCTAAACACAGAATGCTAATGACTTGATGTCTCAAGATGTTGAAGCAAATAAGTGTTCTAGTTCTCCTTTGTATCATGTTAAAGCAGTCTTTCGTCTTCTTCCCCTGACCCTGTGGTAGGTATTGGAGTATAAATGTGTATAGAAAATCAAATGCAGGCAAATTTCAGCATTCACTGGAACTCCCTCCTGGTACTATCTTATGTTTTCTGTGTTTATTATTTTCACTTGTGTCTTCCTAACCTTTACTAACTTTTCCAATCCCCAAGACCCTACCCTGGTAAGTGGTACTTTTGTCAAAGCTGGTCTCCAAAAGCTGTTGTGTTAGGTTAGGTGACACCTATTCTGTGCGCTGAAGGACAGAAAGTTTTGAAAGGAGGAAAATTACCTCTAGCGGCATTTCATTTGTATTTTAATAAATAAAGCTTGCCTAAAGATCAGAGAGTAACACAGCCCCACTGGTCAGTCTTACGGACCAGACAGCAATAACACACATTTTAATCCCAATAGCCATACGAGTCTGTCATAGAAACCAGGCAGTACATGCCTTTATTTCAGTGGTGCACGCCTTTAATCCCAGCCCTGGAGAGGAGACAGCTCACAGACAAAGTCTCATTCGGAGGTTCCTGGAGGCAGGATCACCATTTAAGACTGAGTTTGAGGTAGGAGGCAGTGGCTGGCTATTTTCCTTTTCAGACCTTTAGGTTGAATCCCAATTTTTGTCATTGAGTTTTTTATTAATTGTGCTACAGTTTGGCACCCAACTTTTCATGTACAAATTTAGGAAAAAGTCATTTTCCCTGAGGATTTTTAGCCACCAGCACAGGCCAGCGTTGGACCCAAACCTAGACACCTAGGTTTGGAAGAGATACTAGCACTCCTAACTCCCATATGCTCGGTTTAGCTTTCTGTAAAGATGGAAATATATAGAGAATCGGGATTCTGTATGTTATTGTGTTGTCTTTGAATTGTTTGTCTGCTAAGGAAGGAGCAACAACTGTTAAATGACATTTGATTATAAATGTTGTTGGATTAACCCAACCTATATATTTTGAAAATGCTTTGACTTCAAAATTTAAGTTAAGAGATATATTATTTGGGAGAAGAGATTTTGCTGTGGATTCATTCTTGGTTGAGAAAAAGATTTAATTGAGGAAGACCCCCTAGAAAATCTCCTATGGGTATGGATGGCCTAGGGGCTCTAACATTTCAGGACACCTCTGTTGTGGTTTTCTCTGAGTTCTACAATCAGAACAGCCTCAAGACTGCTGACTGAGATGATCTAGTCTCTCAGAATACTCCAGTCAGGACTTGACCATAATTCTAAATTTTCTTTGGGTCCCCATAAAATTATCAATGGCCCCAATCAGCATGAAGTAGCCTACAAAACTATACCCACATTCCCAAGAGGAGAGGTGGGTAGTTTTTTGTTGTTTAACGGATTATGGATATTTGTCATTGATTAGGGGGATTAGTTACAAGTTATTATTGGTAATGATCAGGAAAAAAGCTAAACAAAAGAAATTAGATCCAAGGTTTTTGTTTTGAAAACAAAAAAAGATATAGACAGGATAAAAGAGTAGATAATTGAATCTACTCTGAAAATCAAAAAGGAAAGATATAGCTATGCTAAGATTAAAAAGGTAGACTATTGAATCTACTTTTAAAAAGCAACTACTAGTTTTAAGTGTTTTACATTGGATTGGACTTTTGTAGGTGGTGTACAAATTTTGTTTTAATTTTGTTAAAAACATATTGTACATACATTTTTACTCTTTTTCAAAGTATTATACTGATACGGTTCATTTAGCAATGTAATGCAAATTTCAAGCCTTTGAAAATAATTATTACTAACTGTTTAGGATAATAAGGAAATGTAGGTTAATAGGTAATCACTTAATATAACTAGTATATCAAACTTGTAGTCACATTAGATATATTTTCAAGGTCAAACAAAGGCATATTTTAGATAGACAGTTTATTTTCAAACACTTCAGAAACCTACATAATATGGCATTTAAGATGTTTTAATAAAGGTTCTTCTTTTTATGACAATGAGACATACCTGCTCCTGGAAGCACCATTATACTTCAGAGAAGATAATGGTCATTGAAGAAACTCCACATAGAATTTACTTTCTTTGTGGCAAAAGTAAGCCACTGGGCAAGAAAATACCCTAGCCTACAGTGGTGACATTATGCTGTCCTCATAAGACAAGTAGGACACAAAAGAAAGTGACTGCCAAACATTGTCAAGACAAGGAGGGGCAGCCCTTCAGAATACCCTGCTTCACAGAAACATCTGTTGGATATGTTAGGCCTGTAGGCCAAAGATGGATGTGCCAATGTTGTAGAGGAACTTTGGGTGACTGTCCAGGCAGCCAGCTGTTTCTGTCATTACTCACGGTTTTTGGAAGTTGCTTGCTTGCACTTCCTGCTTACTCAGTCAATATTTTTTTCCTTCTTGGGTCTCTGAGTTGGTTGAAAACTAGATAGTTATAGTCTCCCTTGTTTAAGAGACTCAGAAAAAATTCACTAAAGGAATATAAGGTATTTAGGGTTGTGAGATATCAAAAGATAGTTTTGAATTGTAATGCAAGTTGTGGCAGAAAGTAAATTTTGGATTCACCAAGGCAGGATAGATGTGGAGTATTTTCTCTGAGTTTGTCAAATGCAAATAGACTAGACATTGTTAATGTACATATTGTCATTATATATTATATATAGTTAATGTACTTATTATATATAGTTTTTCTTATTTTAGCTATAGCCTTTTTTATTTTTGACAAAAGGGGAAATGTAGTGGCATTTCATTTGTAATTAATAAATAAAGTTTGCCTGAAGATTGAAGAGTAAAGCAGCCCACTGGTCAGCCTTACAGACCAGGCAGTAGTAACACACACCTTTAATTCAAGTAGCCACACTATTTTGCCACATGAAACTGAGCAGTGCATGCCTTTTATCCTAGTGGTGCACATCTTTAGTCCCAGCATTAGAGGAAAATATAAAATGGGAGGATACAGCTCACAGACACAGTCTCATTCTGAATTCCTGAAGGCAGGATCGCTATTTAAGATTGAGTTTGAGGTTAAGAGTCAGTGGCTGGCTGCTTTGCTTTCAGACTTTTAGGTTGAACCCCAATTTTTTCTCTGAGTNTTTTTTTTAATTAATTGTGCTTTAATTACCCAGGTAAGAATCAGCATAGGTGAAATTGAGGAACGATGTGGACCAGCTTGTATAGTAATGAGCAGAACTTCCCAATGGAGCCCAACCTCAGTGTTTCAGGTTGTCATACTTCCTGAACTGTTGCTATTTTCAAATATTTTGATAAATAGGTATTCCTTCCAAATCCTTTGTCCCAATTAAAGAGGCAATATATCAGTCTAAAACAGTATGATAGAATTAGATGATTCCCCTTTAACACCCATCTGGATAAAAAAAAAAAAACAAAAAAACAAAAAACTATAGGGCTTAAAATATGCATGCTGGGCAGAAAAATCAAGAGAAAGTTAACTATTTCAAATATGTTGTTTTGATTTTTTTCCCTTAAATTCACCCTAAAATTACAACTGAGAAACTAATTTAAGACTATGTATCTCACTCTAGGCATTCCAGTCAACTAAAGGGGTCACAATAACATGATCTTAATGTTTTTATTTGGTAAGTGCATAAAAACTATGATAAGAACATCTTGGATCATATTTAGTTCATAATAATAGTATTTCCATTACAAAAGTATCCCTTGTGTTCAAAACAGATTATAAATTCTTGGAGTTAGAAAAGGTCATTGGAGCTTGGAACTTGCTTGTGAAGCAAGCTAAAGGTCATGGAATTTGACATTGGCAGAGTCTGGCCACTCAATTGGGTTTTTCTTATCCTATAAGACAGGGCAGGAGAAGAAGGGGTTGGATGTGGGTGGAATCTCATTTCTTTGAATTTCACAATAGATATTTCTAAGAAGATAGATGGATATTCTGAATGTCTACCTTTTGCTGATTAGTTCCTAGAATAATCTTTTTTTAAGTGCTACCAAAATAATAACATAACATTTTATTTTATACTGAGAGCAAATGGTATAGAGTAATTATGAAAGATGGTAAAGATCTTGAGAGTAACACAAGAACCAGGAATATATGAAACTATATTAAAAGAAGGATGCAAAAGCATCACTTTTAGTAGGTTTTTATTTGCAATATTATTAATCAGTTAATAAATTTTCCAAGTCTTATCTGATCAGTTTCTTCTCCCTTCTTCCCTCCCAGTCCTTTTCCCCAATCTTCCTCCAGTCTCCATCCATTCCCTCTCCCTTTCCTTCAGAAAAATGCAGGTCTCCATGTATATTAGCCAGCCATAAGATATTTAATTTGAGTTTCTATGAGCTCTTATGAGCCCAGGATATTTGACCCTGTGTGTTTTCCCATAGTGCCCTTGACCCCTCTGACTCCCAAATCCTTCTCCCCCCTCTTCCACAGGATTTCCTGAGGTCTGCTTAATAGTTGGTTATGGATCTCTTGCATCTGTTTCTATCAGTTGCTAGGTAAAGACTCTCTGATGTCAATTGGAGTAGGCCACAATCTATGAATATAGCCAAATATCATTAGGAATCATTTAATTGACTTTTTTCCTATTTTGACAGTCATAACTGGTTCTAGAGTAAGTCTCTGGGCTGTCTAGCCACTGGATCCTGGCCCTCTAGGCATTGTCAGGGGTTGTTTCTCTCTCATAGCATGAGTCTCAAGCTGGACCAGTCATTGGTTGGTTACTACCACCAATACCCCAGCACATGTTGTAGGCAGGGCAAATTGTAGGTTAGAGATTATGTGACTGGGTTAGTTCCCCAATTCCTCAACTGAAAGTCTTTACTGTTTGCAGGAGATGGTCAGTTCAGGTTCTGTATCCTACATTACTAGGAGTATTAGCTATGGTCACCCTCATAGATTACTGTGAGTTTCTAACTAGATTTTCTAACTCATCCCAGAGATGTCCTTGATTCCATTTACCTTTCCCAGTACTCTCTCCAACCCTCCACCCATCCCTCACTTTATCTCTCCTGTTCATATGACCACCCCCTTTCCAGATCCACCGAATCCAACTGTGATGTCTATTGTATTTCTCCTCCACAGTGAGATTCATGTATCCCTCTTCCTGCACTTGAGACTTCCTTGTTACTTATCTGTTTGGGGTCTGTAAGTGATTATATTCCATGTTTGTCTTTCTGGATCTGTATTATCTCATTCAAGATTATCTTTTCTAGTTCCATCCACTTGCCAGAAAATTTCATGATGTTTTTGTTTTTAACAGATGAGTAATACTCCATTGTATAAATGTACTACATTTTCCTTATCCATTCTTCAACTGATGGACATCTAGGTTGTTTCCATTTCCTGGTTGATTATGAATAAAGCCACTATCAACATAGTTGAGCAAGTGTACTTGTAGTATGATTGAGCATCCTTTGGGTATATGTCCAAGATTGGTGTAGCTGAGTCTTGAAGTAAATTCAGTCCCAATTTTCTGAGAAACTGCCATACTGATGTCATTTTCTTAAACCTGTTGTCTTCCTGGATCTAAAACCAGTGGAGCCTTATAATCAGATCATGCTGGATTGAAATTACTTTGCCAAATGGGAACAATTAGCTTATAATGGGAACTAAAATTGTTCCTCAATAAGGATTGATGACCTCATGAGAATTGTAGTATCTCTCATTTGGAGATAACTTCTCTGTAATCATCTTCAAAATCCAGACAGAAATAACAATCTGCAACCCTACAAGGTGATACAAGTTGCTAGTCATGCATGCCTCTCTCCTCCTACCTTAATTTACCCTATATTTAAAGCTATAGTTTAGGGAAATACTCTCAAGGATGGACTAATATGTCTGATCGCTACATCACAATAGGCCATAGGACTGAAATCCTTCCCTAACATTGCATTACTATTTTCTATTTACTTTCTTTAGTACATAGTTGATCTAATCTCTTGGGACATTCTCCAGTTACATAAACACTCCAATGGAAAGACAGAAAGTGACTTGGATAAGAAAATAATGTAAAGACAGCTGCTATTTACAAGATACATATATAGACACAGTAACAAAGTAGAATTGATATAGTTTTAAAACAAATGCGAAAGAATATCTGTTATACAAACATCATAAACAGTATTGTTTCAAAACAAGAAATTTCTCAAGAAATGAAATCAGAAATGACATTTCAAGAACTTTCAACTAAACAGAATACATTGTTTTCAGGAATGTATAAAGACATTACCAAGATTGTAGTCTGGGCCACATAGTAAATTTCGAAAACTAAAAAGGACTGACTGCTATTATTCAATTAAGAATAATCTATAAAGCCTAGTAGCACAGACTAAAATTAATAAATGAGGTAAAAGAAGGTATGAGAGTGTTGACAGAGTTTTCTGTCCTGCCCGGTCCCTGCAGTCATTTAAGTCCCAAAGAAATCACACAAGGTCTACTTTAATTATAAAACTGATTGGCCCAGTAGCTCAGCCTTCTTATTAATTAATTCTTATAATTTATATTAGCTCATAATTTTTGTCTGTGTTAGCCACATGGCTCGGTACCTTATTCAGCAAGACAGTCACATCTTGCTTACTCTATGTCTGGGTCACAACTGCAGAATACAGAATCCTCTTCCCAGAATTCTCCTGTTCTCATTGTCCCACCTCTACTTCTTGAATGGTTGCCCCACCTATACTTCCTTCCTGGCTACCGGCCAGTCATCATTTTATTAAACAAGTACAAGAAACAAATATTTACATGGCAAAACCATTGTCTCACAACACGAGAGGAGCTGACTTTGAGAAGCCAATGCAGCAGAAGGGATTGGCTATAAAATGTTCCAAGGCAATTGGGAGAGTGGCAAGTCTTGACTGTGAATCAAACTTCAAGCTGTGTGCTTTAAAATTGCTTTAATGTACATGAGTTGCTCTTCAGTAATCTTTGTTTTAAAACACAAAATGACCTGTCACTGTTGCCATGCACACATCTAATTTACTGTTGTAAATCAATGAAGGAGTAAACACAGTATACATTTATTCACACTCGCCAGGAGAAACACCACAACGGCCTGCAACTTCTGAGAGCCTCAAAACTGTTGTGGTCAACAGCTTCACAATAGTGGTGAGATACCTTTGGCTCCATAACAACAATTGAAAAATAAAAAGATTATACTTGTATATGTTTAATGGGTCTATCATTGATGGAGTTTAAAAAGCACTCATATTAAAATATCAGTTCTGTTCTTAGGTAATGTTTTATATGCTTAGCTTTATAAAACACCCATTCGTTTACAGAAAGGAATTTTCCTCACTTCTGATTATTTCAATTCCTACAATTAATTAATCGATTTATTTTTAAAATATTTTATTTTGATTTTTATCTCTGCGTGTGTACATGCGTGCTATATCTGTATGCAAGTGTTTGTGGAACTCCATGGAAGGTGTCTGATTTCCTGAAGCAGGCAGCTGTACAGGGCCTGACTCGGGCGCTAGGAAACTAGGAAACCAGTAAGTACTTTAACCAGTCAATCGTCTCTCTTGCCTCAATAATTTACATTTTTCTCCTGTTTATGAAGTACCATCGCTTTTGAAATTCCAATAAGAATTAATGATTTTTCCTATGTTCTCATCCTTATTTCCAGGTAAGTGGTGGAGGGGAGATCAAAACAATAACAATAACAACAATAAAACCAGAACACAACAACACAGCCAGATCTTAAGAAATTAGTAATCTTGAGAAATTAACTCACACATCCAACTCATTTATAATATTTTCCTATGTAGCATTTGGGAAGACAAACATTATGATTTTCAAGTACAATTAGCATAAATTTGACTATATTGTTAGTAATTTTTGGTTCAAAATTGTTATTATAAAAATAACACTAAAGACATTGAATTCCTAGAATTTTCAGTTACTTAAGCAATTAGATTATCCATGATAGATCACTGGACAGTTGGCTGCTTATATCAGAAGATTCTTTATCCTTGGTTCAATCAAACTGGGTAAAAAATATACATATATATTTTTAAATGAGTCCATATGGGATAGTCTTTCTGTTCTTGCATCTGTTCTTTAGACAGTACAGCTAAACAACTATTAGCAAAAATTTATGTTGTATTGGGTAATATATGAAATCAAGAGAAAATTGAAATGATATGGGGAGGTTGCATAAGTACCATACAAACACACCCTTCTTATAAGCACAGAGTATCATGGGTAGTTTTTTCTACAGGAGGTCCTAGAGATAAGCCTGTATATCTAGAGGGTTGTCTTTAAAGACACTCTATTATGAGTGTAAACATGAATGTACATGCACACATACATACATAAACATGTGCCAATGCATACATGCACGCGCGTGCGCGCGCGCGCACACGCACACACACACACACACTGTTATTCTTTCTGATCTTTCTATGAGTTTAACTAACTTGGTAGCTATTTTTTCATCCCTTAATTGTGTATCACAAGTACAAAACTAAAGTGTCTAGTTTTCTTTATGTAAGTATAAAAGGGGAAGTATGGCGTCTGTATTTGCTATAAAACGCAAGGCATATTTAAGAAGTCTTATGAAGAAACTACAGAAGAACTAGTTTTGTAACTAAGGGGGATGTTCACTACAGTGCAGTACAGTGAACCTTAATGAAGTGAACTACCATCTGGGCTTAATCATATTACAAATTTGATTTTATAAGGTGACTTAGTCATTCATCTAAAATTATTCCATTTCCCATAATATTAAGAGCAATAATTAAATCAGTAGTGCTGGTCTCTAAGGCATGAGCATGCAAACTGTTTTTAGGCACTTTAGATAATTTACTTACATCAGGTATTTAACAATGCTTCATTATTTTAAGTACCTACAGTGCTGTGCTGTTACAATTTTCATCTTCTGTTATAAATATTTCTACATTTAATTAGATCTTACTTTTTTTATACTTTAACTATTGTAGTCTGGTTTAAGGCAATTTCCTTCTCTGTTGCCCTAGGACAAACATAATCACCACTAGAACTGAAACCATACAGAGTAGATCAACCAACCAAATTTGAGGGCTGCAAACATTGTCCTCCAATTCCTTGGTCAAATCCCATGTGTTCCTTGATATACTCTAATCATCTTAAATAGCTCCAAACGTGCAAAAGGCAGAAGCAATGTAATCTAAGGAATAACTGATGAGCAACATGCTTGTTGTAAAGAAAGTGATTTAGTAAGCAAATTGCAGAATCCTTGTTGACTGCTCAAACTGAGTGTTCTAGATAATGTATCTCTTTGCCACTTCTTCCCCTCCTTTCTCTCCCTTGCCCCTCCTCCTCTTCCCCTTCCTCAATTCGTTCACTCATAGCTATTCCCATGTTGAGTACCTAGGTACAAGGGTAATCTGTCAACTCCAAGCTTCAACCGCATCCCCTTTTCTCCTTAGCCCTGGGGCTTCCCAGATGCTGTCCTAAGGGATCAGTTCTTGAACCTGTTCAGCCACACTGGTGTATAAGAAAAGTTGCCAAGACTGTGAGACAGATTCTTGGAGGCAGTGGAAGAGTCCATCAAAAGTTGATATATATATACACACACACACACACAACATGGTCATAGGATTTTAAGGTTAATAGGATAATTTATTGTACTTCCTTGAAATAAAACAATGA
>LOEQ01015334.1:0-15721 GCA_001685075.1 Bramus lutescens
TTCCTTGTTCATGTTCTCCTTCCTTCTGCTCCTCATTTGGACCTTGGGATCTCAGTCCAGTGCTCCAATGTGGGTCTCTCTGTCTCTATCTCCATCCTTCGCCTGATGAAGGTTCTATGGTGATATGCAAGATATTCATCAGTGTGGCTTTAGGATAGGGCCAGTTCAGGTACCCTCTCCTCAGCTCCCCAAGGAACAAGCTGGGGACATCTCCTTGGACACTTGGGAACCCCTCTAGAGTCAAGTCTCTTTGTTCAGATCCATAGCTTATTTTTAGTTAGGTTGATTGATTCTTTGTGTTTATAGTTTTTTTTTTTACGTAATCTAGACACTAACCCACTGTCTCATGAATAACAAAAACTGTTTTTCAGTTTCTGTAGGGTGATCTTCAATTAAATGTTGTTGTGGCATCCTTTCCTATGTAATCTTGTTAGTTTCATGAAATCCCATTTGTCAATTGTTGCTAAATTTTTATGCCTATAACCTTAAGTATCATCCTTACTTTCTTTTCTATCAGATTCTGGATGTCAAAGTTCCTGAGACAATCTGAGCTGAGTTTTACTATGTTAAGAGACAAAGATTTAGTTTCATTCGTCTTTATGTAGCTATCCAGTTTGGTCAGCACGATTTTTCAGAGATACTGTCTTTTATCAAATACATATTGTGAACATCTCAGTAAAGCAACCTATCAGGTGTCTTTAGGTAGGAGTGTGGGCTTACATGTGGACCCTTTAGTCTCTTTTATGGTCAATAGATCTTATGTCAGGCTGTTTTCCTTACTAGTACTGAAGTATTTTATTTATTTATTTTGGAAATATTTTATTAATATTTAAGTTTATTGTGCATGAGATTTACCTCTTACTTTTTTGTATGTTTATTTTATTGTTAGAATACACAAAGAACATGAGGGTTGTGTATGTATGAAGTTTGTAATATACTACACTGAATGTGTTTATCAGCTCTAGGGATTTTCTTGTGAACTTGTTAGAGTTTTATATTTATCTAAAAATACCATCTGCAAATAAATACTTTAATTTCTTCCCTTCCTATTTTTACCTCCTTCAATTGTATTATTACTGTAGGAAACACTACAATTATTATGAAAAACAAGTATAAATTCTTGAATGTACAAAATATATGAAAGTTTAATCAAGAATAAATAGTAAATCTTAACAGATTCATAGTGTACAATAAGACTGATGGACTAATCAAGATATCCTTGCTAAAATAAGCCCATGTTTTAATTCTCTTACAGCTGAATTTATAGAGTATTTTCTAAATATTTATTAGTATTATTTTATGTGTATGACTGTCTGCATGTATGTGTGTGAGCTGTAGGTACCAGGAGTAACAGACATCTTCATGTCATGTGGGTGCTGAGAACCAAATATTAATATTGCCCATGAGTAGTAAGTGCTGCTACCTTCTAGGCCATCTCTAGTCCCTCTATTCAATATTTAATTATACAAATTCTCATTAAATCATTCCAAAAAGAGCAAAATGGAAGGAATTGTGTGTCATCATTTTGTGATGCAGCATTTATAGTAAATCCCATAATACTACTATAATAAAAAAATAAAACTGCAGATGTGTATTCCTGACAAACAAAATGCACAAAATCTCTATGCTCAGGATGATGAATTCCAAGTATGTTCCACATTACAAATTAAGAAATGCATGCAAATTAATAAATCTGTCAACAGAATGAAAAATTTAAAGTATATAATCATTCCAATACATGCATTAAAAACATTCAATAATGTTTAATATCCTTTCATTTTAAAAAAATAAAAAACTCTAAAACAAAATCTAAACTAAATATATTGAATCTAAAAAGTCTTCAATTTAAAATTTTTTTAAAGTTTTTAATTGGGCTCTGAAAGCACAAACAAAAAATTAAACAAGTGGGAACACATGCACTAAAAAGGTTTTGTTTAGTAGAAGAAACAAGATAAATAAATAACTTAAAATAAGAAAATATATTTGAAAATGACAAACATTACAATGGCATATCCATGCACATTGTGAGATATGTAAGACAATAAAAACTAACCCAGAATATATAAGTAATTCCAATGGAAAGCATAAATATCTTATATTAGATTATTTTAAAGAAATTAAGACAGACTTATGAAAAGAAAATGCATGAAGTGGAACAAAACACATGAGAAATGTGAAGTTCACTGATCATGTTGGAAATGTTCATCAAAACCACAATGAGATTTCATCTTGCCCAGTTAGAATGATCATCAAAATAAAGTAACAAATGTTGGCGGAAATGCTATCACAGAGCAAGAGAAGCTCTGATATAATTAACAAAGCTGTTATGAAAAATGTATGATGATGTCTCAAAACCTAAAAATAAAACCACCATATAATTCATCAGTCCTACTTTGGATACATTTCTAAAAAAGATGAAATCTTTATACCAGAAAATATACCGACATTCCCAAGTTTATTGCAGCTCTATTCAAAGTGACCAAAATATGGAATCAATCTAGATGTCTTTCACCAAATGAGTAAGTTAAGGAAATATGGTATATTTATGCAGCTGAATATTACCCGCCCATAAAAATAATGAAATCCTGTTATTCACAGCAGTATGTCCGGAACAGGGGGACATTATATCGAGAAAGTCAGACACAGGCAAATGCTACATGTTCTCTTTCATGGAGGGAAGAAGTAAAGAAGGAAGAAAGACAGTGATGGGGGACAGGTAAGTGGGATTGGAAACAGAAATTAACAGACTTTTAGGAGCTGGAAAAGATCTCACAGAGGGGGATAAAGAGATCAAGGACGAGTCCCAGTCAAGAGGGTGCGTGGACATGAGCGAAGCATAGTGTGTACATATATCAAAATGGACCCCATTAATTGCTATAATTAATATATGGCAAGCCTGCAAATTTAATCTATAAAAAAGAAGAAATAATTGAAGCACCGCTCAATACTACATATACCATCCTCAAGAATATCACATTAAGTCAGTGAGATTTTTTGTGGGTAAAATGCTCGCTGCCCATTCTGTTGACCTGACTTCAAGTCCCACAAATCACAAGAGAAAAGGAGAGGATGGATTCCCACAGGTTGCCCTCCGACTCTATATGCTCACTGGGGTACATGCTACCCACATACAACAAATAATATTGTAAATTTTTTATGTAAAAAGCATTATATTAAGTGACTAAAAAAGCTAAAGATAAAAATTATCTACTATCTGATTGTGCAGAATATTAGAACAAACACTGCGTAGAAACACAAAACAAATTCCTGAGGGCAAAAGTACATATAGGAACACGGGGAATAGCTGCTTACCCAAACAAGGCTTACTGGGGACAGTGGGAAAGATCTGGAACTAGAGAGCTCTAACTGTAAACTGTGACTTTCTCACATGCCACTTAGATGAGATCAAACATGTGCAGAGTAACATAGACAATCAATAAATTAAAACGTGATGAACAAAACCACTTTAATATTTACTTAAAACTGTGCTGTTGAATTGGAGGCTACTGGCTGCTTAATCTCTAAGAAATCATATAAGATGTGTTATTGGAAGAATCTAAGCGTAAGAGGATGGTGAAAAATCACATTTCTAGTTCCTTTTGCTCACATGTGGAAGATTACCTCAGAGTTGGGAACTGGCCAGACCTCCACATTCCATAAGCATTGTGACCTGAGTGAGTCCGGTGTTATTTTGGTTCTGACTTTTGTTAGGCCTGTCCCTCAGGCAAGATAGAAAGTACTAGGACCCAAGCTTGGAGCAGGACACTGTCAGGTTGTGCCTGTTAGAGTCGCGCAAAGCCAGTGGCCCATCATCAGCTGAAACAAACTGCAGCAAGGGAAAAAAGATGGGAAGTCCTGCATTCTCAAACGGTTAACAGGCTTCAGAAGCCCTGGAAGGGCTGATTACAGCAAGTACTGCTGGGTGCCGCTCCAGAGCTTATGATTCAATATGTCTGCCTTGGACCAATACGGAACACTCTTATCAAGTTTATAGGTGATGTGATGCTGGTAGCTGAGGACCACACTGAGAGAAACAATGCATGATGCACCCAGTGCACGGCATTCTTGCTGAGGTAGTGAGCCAACTTCAGCCAACTTCTGCAGTTCCTTCTGGTGTGCTCCATTCTCCCCAGGCCACAGACTGCACTTTTCTCATTAGGCTTACAATAAATTGGCTCTTCATACCAAAAAGAAACTAGGAGAGGTGGTGGAGATTTGCAGAGGATAAACACCATCTTTGAACTCTGATTCAGGTTGAGTGCTTTGTAGCGACTGCATGTGGAGAGTAATGGGTAGAAACAAGAGCGTTTGCTGCGAGCACCGGAGTGTGATGGAATCTAGAGGACTGATACTCTCCCTCTTGAATCTTAAGCCAAAACATTCTTTTCTGGTGTGATCTGCGTTCTTTCATTCAGTTACAAAAGGTTATATTTTTATGAGATGAGAATAATCATCTAAATAAAAATAAAGTTGACTAGCAATTTAACAAGCTCTTTGCAGAAACCATTGTATTATGTATAATCTAGACTATTGAGCATAGTATGGAAATGTTTTCTGGAAGTGATAAACTTGGTATAGGATATAGGAAAAATAAAGATGAATATTTTTAAAAGCATCCTAGGAACATGGTTCTTCACATCCTGCAAACAAAAAAAAATGGTCTCTTGGGAAGTTTTTGTATTCTCTTGAAACCGTTAAGACAGGTATACTCATGTCAAAGGTTATCATTTCATCTGGAAGACACCTGATTAAGAAAAACCAAGGTTCATGGGTAGAGGGAAATATCAGGAGGCACACAGTATTAAAGCTATTTTCTACGTAATTGCTCTTGCTGACCTTGAGGCTAAAGGACAATACCTCTATGGTCCAAAGCATAGTTCTATTTAATTGAATCAAAATTTTAGTAATAGAAACTATTGTAGGACTTAAGAAGTCAGAAACACAAGACAAGAAGATTTCACATAAAGCAGAACACTGGGATAAGACCACTCTGTCATTACATATGTATTGAAGACCCGTATTGAACTAAGACCTTTGATAAGTACACCAGAGTAGAAAGAAAGGCTTAAAAATAGTTTTGCCGTCTAAAAATTTGTTGGGGTCATATGTGAGATGATAAGTAAGCAAAGAATTCTAAGAATTTGATTTAGAGTTGAGAGCAAATGTAATCGATTTTTTAAAAAATATGTTCTTGTTCTATGATGTAACAGAATGCTAATTTCTGGTATAAGCCTATTATATGCATGGAAAATTTATGGTCTGAAAAAATAATCATTATATTTGTATTAGTAAAATCTATATACACAGAATAAACTTTATGAAATATAATTCACAATCACTGACCTTCCATCTGTTCACCTCTCCTTTTTTTCATGCTGTCTCCATATGATGTAAGCTGACACAACATTAAAAGGTGGCAAAGTGGAAAGTACAGAGGAGAATATGAATTTATAATAATAAAAATGTACTGGTATTTCATTAAATATAAATTCAATCACTTACTCTCCTCAAGTTTATGGTTTAGAAGACAGGAAGAGTAGAAATTATGAACTTACTCTGCTATTTAGGACCTAAAAGAATAATTCAGCCCACAGTGACTGTGGGAAGTGGAAGAAGACAAATAAATTAGATGCACTGTGTAGACAGAATAAGGTCCCAGAATGGAATTTTTACAGTGAGTAGTTTTACTTGATCCATAATGTTTATTGAGTTAAAATGATATTTAAGATCTATAACTTATACCTAGTTAATATCAATTTTCAAAAGACAAAATACCATAAGTAAGCACCAAGTGTTAATAATAGTGCTTGATGTGGTTATTATTGTGAGGACAAAGAGAAAGAGCCGCACCAAACCCCTTTCTTTTATTTGCCTTCTCCTGTCTCTGTCTTCTCTTTTCTATTTCTCCTCCCTACCCATCTTGTTCTTTACTAAGGACTAGGTATCAGTCAATAGCTTTGGGTTGAGCATCCTTTGGCTCCTTCTTTTGAAACGGGAGTTTTCACCTTGGGAGTGACTGCTTTCAGGATACTTGGTCGAGGGTGGGTTCACAGCCTAAACACAGAATGCTAATGACTTGATGTCTCAAGATGTTGAAGCAAATAAGTGTTCTAGTTCTCCTTTGTATCATGTTAAAGCAGTCTTTCGTCTTCTTCCCCTGACCCTGTGGTAGGTATTGGAGTATAAATGTGTATAGAAAATCAAATGCAGGCAAATTTCAGCATTCACTGGAACTCCCTCCTGGTACTATCTTATGTTTTCTGTGTTTATTATTTTCACTTGTGTCTTCCTAACCTTTACTAACTTTTCCAATCCCCAAGACCCTACCCTGGTAAGTGGTACTTTTGTCAAAGCTGGTCTCCAAAAGCTGTTGTGTTAGGTTAGGTGACACCTATTCTGTGCGCTGAAGGACAGAAAGTTTTGAAAGGAGGAAAATTACCTCTAGCGGCATTTCATTTGTATTTTAATAAATAAAGCTTGCCTAAAGATCAGAGAGTAACACAGCCCCACTGGTCAGTCTTACGGACCAGACAGCAATAACACACATTTTAATCCCAATAGCCATACGAGTCTGTCATAGAAACCAGGCAGTACATGCCTTTATTTCAGTGGTGCACGCCTTTAATCCCAGCCCTGGAGAGGAGACAGCTCACAGACAAAGTCTCATTCGGAGGTTCCTGGAGGCAGGATCACCATTTAAGACTGAGTTTGAGGTAGGAGGCAGTGGCTGGCTATTTTCCTTTTCAGACCTTTAGGTTGAATCCCAATTTTTGTCATTGAGTTTTTTATTAATTGTGCTACAGTTTGGCACCCAACTTTTCATGTACAAATTTAGGAAAAAGTCATTTTCCCTGAGGATTTTTAGCCACCAGCACAGGCCAGCGTTGGACCCAAACCTAGACACCTAGGTTTGGAAGAGATACTAGCACTCCTAACTCCCATATGCTCGGTTTAGCTTTCTGTAAAGATGGAAATATATAGAGAATCGGGATTCTGTATGTTATTGTGTTGTCTTTGAATTGTTTGTCTGCTAAGGAAGGAGCAACAACTGTTAAATGACATTTGATTATAAATGTTGTTGGATTAACCCAACCTATATATTTTGAAAATGCTTTGACTTCAAAATTTAAGTTAAGAGATATATTATTTGGGAGAAGAGATTTTGCTGTGGATTCATTCTTGGTTGAGAAAAAGATTTAATTGAGGAAGACCCCCTAGAAAATCTCCTATGGGTATGGATGGCCTAGGGGCTCTAACATTTCAGGACACCTCTGTTGTGGTTTTCTCTGAGTTCTACAATCAGAACAGCCTCAAGACTGCTGACTGAGATGATCTAGTCTCTCAGAATACTCCAGTCAGGACTTGACCATAATTCTAAATTTTCTTTGGGTCCCCATAAAATTATCAATGGCCCCAATCAGCATGAAGTAGCCTACAAAACTATACCCACATTCCCAAGAGGAGAGGTGGGTAGTTTTTTGTTGTTTAACGGATTATGGATATTTGTCATTGATTAGGGGGATTAGTTACAAGTTATTATTGGTAATGATCAGGAAAAAAGCTAAACAAAAGAAATTAGATCCAAGGTTTTTGTTTTGAAAACAAAAAAAGATATAGACAGGATAA
Source organism: Bramus lutescens (assembly GCA_001685075.1). NCBI lineage: Eukaryota > Metazoa > Chordata > Mammalia > Rodentia > Cricetidae > Bramus > Bramus lutescens. Next base: position 7,627 of record LOEQ01015334.1, read on the forward strand.
AAGAGTAGATAATTGAATCTACTCTGAAAATCAAAAAGGAAAGATATAGCTATGCTAAGATTAAAAAGGTAGACTATTGAATCTACTTTTAAAAAGCAACTACTAGTTTTAAGTGTTTTACATTGGATTGGACTTTTGTAGGTGGTGTACAAATTTTGTTTTAATTTTGTTAAAAACATATTGTACATACATTTTTACTCTTTTTCAAAGTATTATACTGATACGGTTCATTTAGCAATGTAATGCAAATTTCAAGCCTTTGAAAATAATTATTACTAACTGTTTAGGATAATAAGGAAATGTAGGTTAATAGGTAATCACTTAATATAACTAGTATATCAAACTTGTAGTCACATTAGATATATTTTCAAGGTCAAACAAAGGCATATTTTAGATAGACAGTTTATTTTCAAACACTTCAGAAACCTACATAATATGGCATTTAAGATGTTTTAATAAAGGTTCTTCTTTTTATGACAATGAGACATACCTGCTCCTGGAAGCACCATTATACTTCAGAGAAGATAATGGTCATTGAAGAAACTCCACATAGAATTTACTTTCTTTGTGGCAAAAGTAAGCCACTGGGCAAGAAAATACCCTAGCCTACAGTGGTGACATTATGCTGTCCTCATAAGACAAGTAGGACACAAAAGAAAGTGACTGCCAAACATTGTCAAGACAAGGAGGGGCAGCCCTTCAGAATACCCTGCTTCACAGAAACATCTGTTGGATATGTTAGGCCTGTAGGCCAAAGATGGATGTGCCAATGTTGTAGAGGAACTTTGGGTGACTGTCCAGGCAGCCAGCTGTTTCTGTCATTACTCACGGTTTTTGGAAGTTGCTTGCTTGCACTTCCTGCTTACTCAGTCAATATTTTTTTCCTTCTTGGGTCTCTGAGTTGGTTGAAAACTAGATAGTTATAGTCTCCCTTGTTTAAGAGACTCAGAAAAAATTCACTAAAGGAATATAAGGTATTTAGGGTTGTGAGATATCAAAAGATAGTTTTGAATTGTAATGCAAGTTGTGGCAGAAAGTAAATTTTGGATTCACCAAGGCAGGATAGATGTGGAGTATTTTCTCTGAGTTTGTCAAATGCAAATAGACTAGACATTGTTAATGTACATATTGTCATTATATATTATATATAGTTAATGTACTTATTATATATAGTTTTTCTTATTTTAGCTATAGCCTTTTTTATTTTTGACAAAAGGGGAAATGTAGTGGCATTTCATTTGTAATTAATAAATAAAGTTTGCCTGAAGATTGAAGAGTAAAGCAGCCCACTGGTCAGCCTTACAGACCAGGCAGTAGTAACACACACCTTTAATTCAAGTAGCCACACTATTTTGCCACATGAAACTGAGCAGTGCATGCCTTTTATCCTAGTGGTGCACATCTTTAGTCCCAGCATTAGAGGAAAATATAAAATGGGAGGATACAGCTCACAGACACAGTCTCATTCTGAATTCCTGAAGGCAGGATCGCTATTTAAGATTGAGTTTGAGGTTAAGAGTCAGTGGCTGGCTGCTTTGCTTTCAGACTTTTAGGTTGAACCCCAATTTTTTCTCTGAGTNTTTTTTTTAATTAATTGTGCTTTAATTACCCAGGTAAGAATCAGCATAGGTGAAATTGAGGAACGATGTGGACCAGCTTGTATAGTAATGAGCAGAACTTCCCAATGGAGCCCAACCTCAGTGTTTCAGGTTGTCATACTTCCTGAACTGTTGCTATTTTCAAATATTTTGATAAATAGGTATTCCTTCCAAATCCTTTGTCCCAATTAAAGAGGCAATATATCAGTCTAAAACAGTATGATAGAATTAGATGATTCCCCTTTAACACCCATCTGGATAAAAAAAAAAAAACAAAAAAACAAAAAACTATAGGGCTTAAAATATGCATGCTGGGCAGAAAAATCAAGAGAAAGTTAACTATTTCAAATATGTTGTTTTGATTTTTTTCCCTTAAATTCACCCTAAAATTACAACTGAGAAACTAATTTAAGACTATGTATCTCACTCTAGGCATTCCAGTCAACTAAAGGGGTCACAATAACATGATCTTAATGTTTTTATTTGGTAAGTGCATAAAAACTATGATAAGAACATCTTGGATCATATTTAGTTCATAATAATAGTATTTCCATTACAAAAGTATCCCTTGTGTTCAAAACAGATTATAAATTCTTGGAGTTAGAAAAGGTCATTGGAGCTTGGAACTTGCTTGTGAAGCAAGCTAAAGGTCATGGAATTTGACATTGGCAGAGTCTGGCCACTCAATTGGGTTTTTCTTATCCTATAAGACAGGGCAGGAGAAGAAGGGGTTGGATGTGGGTGGAATCTCATTTCTTTGAATTTCACAATAGATATTTCTAAGAAGATAGATGGATATTCTGAATGTCTACCTTTTGCTGATTAGTTCCTAGAATAATCTTTTTTTAAGTGCTACCAAAATAATAACATAACATTTTATTTTATACTGAGAGCAAATGGTATAGAGTAATTATGAAAGATGGTAAAGATCTTGAGAGTAACACAAGAACCAGGAATATATGAAACTATATTAAAAGAAGGATGCAAAAGCATCACTTTTAGTAGGTTTTTATTTGCAATATTATTAATCAGTTAATAAATTTTCCAAGTCTTATCTGATCAGTTTCTTCTCCCTTCTTCCCTCCCAGTCCTTTTCCCCAATCTTCCTCCAGTCTCCATCCATTCCCTCTCCCTTTCCTTCAGAAAAATGCAGGTCTCCATGTATATTAGCCAGCCATAAGATATTTAATTTGAGTTTCTATGAGCTCTTATGAGCCCAGGATATTTGACCCTGTGTGTTTTCCCATAGTGCCCTTGACCCCTCTGACTCCCAAATCCTTCTCCCCCCTCTTCCACAGGATTTCCTGAGGTCTGCTTAATAGTTGGTTATGGATCTCTTGCATCTGTTTCTATCAGTTGCTAGGTAAAGACTCTCTGATGTCAATTGGAGTAGGCCACAATCTATGAATATAGCCAAATATCATTAGGAATCATTTAATTGACTTTTTTCCTATTTTGACAGTCATAACTGGTTCTAGAGTAAGTCTCTGGGCTGTCTAGCCACTGGATCCTGGCCCTCTAGGCATTGTCAGGGGTTGTTTCTCTCTCATAGCATGAGTCTCAAGCTGGACCAGTCATTGGTTGGTTACTACCACCAATACCCCAGCACATGTTGTAGGCAGGGCAAATTGTAGGTTAGAGATTATGTGACTGGGTTAGTTCCCCAATTCCTCAACTGAAAGTCTTTACTGTTTGCAGGAGATGGTCAGTTCAGGTTCTGTATCCTACATTACTAGGAGTATTAGCTATGGTCACCCTCATAGATTACTGTGAGTTTCTAACTAGATTTTCTAACTCATCCCAGAGATGTCCTTGATTCCATTTACCTTTCCCAGTACTCTCTCCAACCCTCCACCCATCCCTCACTTTATCTCTCCTGTTCATATGACCACCCCCTTTCCAGATCCACCGAATCCAACTGTGATGTCTATTGTATTTCTCCTCCACAGTGAGATTCATGTATCCCTCTTCCTGCACTTGAGACTTCCTTGTTACTTATCTGTTTGGGGTCTGTAAGTGATTATATTCCATGTTTGTCTTTCTGGATCTGTATTATCTCATTCAAGATTATCTTTTCTAGTTCCATCCACTTGCCAGAAAATTTCATGATGTTTTTGTTTTTAACAGATGAGTAATACTCCATTGTATAAATGTACTACATTTTCCTTATCCATTCTTCAACTGATGGACATCTAGGTTGTTTCCATTTCCTGGTTGATTATGAATAAAGCCACTATCAACATAGTTGAGCAAGTGTACTTGTAGTATGATTGAGCATCCTTTGGGTATATGTCCAAGATTGGTGTAGCTGAGTCTTGAAGTAAATTCAGTCCCAATTTTCTGAGAAACTGCCATACTGATGTCATTTTCTTAAACCTGTTGTCTTCCTGGATCTAAAACCAGTGGAGCCTTATAATCAGATCATGCTGGATTGAAATTACTTTGCCAAATGGGAACAATTAGCTTATAATGGGAACTAAAATTGTTCCTCAATAAGGATTGATGACCTCATGAGAATTGTAGTATCTCTCATTTGGAGATAACTTCTCTGTAATCATCTTCAAAATCCAGACAGAAATAACAATCTGCAACCCTACAAGGTGATACAAGTTGCTAGTCATGCATGCCTCTCTCCTCCTACCTTAATTTACCCTATATTTAAAGCTATAGTTTAGGGAAATACTCTCAAGGATGGACTAATATGTCTGATCGCTACATCACAATAGGCCATAGGACTGAAATCCTTCCCTAACATTGCATTACTATTTTCTATTTACTTTCTTTAGTACATAGTTGATCTAATCTCTTGGGACATTCTCCAGTTACATAAACACTCCAATGGAAAGACAGAAAGTGACTTGGATAAGAAAATAATGTAAAGACAGCTGCTATTTACAAGATACATATATAGACACAGTAACAAAGTAGAATTGATATAGTTTTAAAACAAATGCGAAAGAATATCTGTTATACAAACATCATAAACAGTATTGTTTCAAAACAAGAAATTTCTCAAGAAATGAAATCAGAAATGACATTTCAAGAACTTTCAACTAAACAGAATACATTGTTTTCAGGAATGTATAAAGACATTACCAAGATTGTAGTCTGGGCCACATAGTAAATTTCGAAAACTAAAAAGGACTGACTGCTATTATTCAATTAAGAATAATCTATAAAGCCTAGTAGCACAGACTAAAATTAATAAATGAGGTAAAAGAAGGTATGAGAGTGTTGACAGAGTTTTCTGTCCTGCCCGGTCCCTGCAGTCATTTAAGTCCCAAAGAAATCACACAAGGTCTACTTTAATTATAAAACTGATTGGCCCAGTAGCTCAGCCTTCTTATTAATTAATTCTTATAATTTATATTAGCTCATAATTTTTGTCTGTGTTAGCCACATGGCTCGGTACCTTATTCAGCAAGACAGTCACATCTTGCTTACTCTATGTCTGGGTCACAACTGCAGAATACAGAATCCTCTTCCCAGAATTCTCCTGTTCTCATTGTCCCACCTCTACTTCTTGAATGGTTGCCCCACCTATACTTCCTTCCTGGCTACCGGCCAGTCATCATTTTATTAAACAAGTACAAGAAACAAATATTTACATGGCAAAACCATTGTCTCACAACACGAGAGGAGCTGACTTTGAGAAGCCAATGCAGCAGAAGGGATTGGCTATAAAATGTTCCAAGGCAATTGGGAGAGTGGCAAGTCTTGACTGTGAATCAAACTTCAAGCTGTGTGCTTTAAAATTGCTTTAATGTACATGAGTTGCTCTTCAGTAATCTTTGTTTTAAAACACAAAATGACCTGTCACTGTTGCCATGCACACATCTAATTTACTGTTGTAAATCAATGAAGGAGTAAACACAGTATACATTTATTCACACTCGCCAGGAGAAACACCACAACGGCCTGCAACTTCTGAGAGCCTCAAAACTGTTGTGGTCAACAGCTTCACAATAGTGGTGAGATACCTTTGGCTCCATAACAACAATTGAAAAATAAAAAGATTATACTTGTATATGTTTAATGGGTCTATCATTGATGGAGTTTAAAAAGCACTCATATTAAAATATCAGTTCTGTTCTTAGGTAATGTTTTATATGCTTAGCTTTATAAAACACCCATTCGTTTACAGAAAGGAATTTTCCTCACTTCTGATTATTTCAATTCCTACAATTAATTAATCGATTTATTTTTAAAATATTTTATTTTGATTTTTATCTCTGCGTGTGTACATGCGTGCTATATCTGTATGCAAGTGTTTGTGGAACTCCATGGAAGGTGTCTGATTTCCTGAAGCAGGCAGCTGTACAGGGCCTGACTCGGGCGCTAGGAAACTAGGAAACCAGTAAGTACTTTAACCAGTCAATCGTCTCTCTTGCCTCAATAATTTACATTTTTCTCCTGTTTATGAAGTACCATCGCTTTTGAAATTCCAATAAGAATTAATGATTTTTCCTATGTTCTCATCCTTATTTCCAGGTAAGTGGTGGAGGGGAGATCAAAACAATAACAATAACAACAATAAAACCAGAACACAACAACACAGCCAGATCTTAAGAAATTAGTAATCTTGAGAAATTAACTCACACATCCAACTCATTTATAATATTTTCCTATGTAGCATTTGGGAAGACAAACATTATGATTTTCAAGTACAATTAGCATAAATTTGACTATATTGTTAGTAATTTTTGGTTCAAAATTGTTATTATAAAAATAACACTAAAGACATTGAATTCCTAGAATTTTCAGTTACTTAAGCAATTAGATTATCCATGATAGATCACTGGACAGTTGGCTGCTTATATCAGAAGATTCTTTATCCTTGGTTCAATCAAACTGGGTAAAAAATATACATATATATTTTTAAATGAGTCCATATGGGATAGTCTTTCTGTTCTTGCATCTGTTCTTTAGACAGTACAGCTAAACAACTATTAGCAAAAATTTATGTTGTATTGGGTAATATATGAAATCAAGAGAAAATTGAAATGATATGGGGAGGTTGCATAAGTACCATACAAACACACCCTTCTTATAAGCACAGAGTATCATGGGTAGTTTTTTCTACAGGAGGTCCTAGAGATAAGCCTGTATATCTAGAGGGTTGTCTTTAAAGACACTCTATTATGAGTGTAAACATGAATGTACATGCACACATACATACATAAACATGTGCCAATGCATACATGCACGCGCGTGCGCGCGCGCGCACACGCACACACACACACACACTGTTATTCTTTCTGATCTTTCTATGAGTTTAACTAACTTGGTAGCTATTTTTTCATCCGTTAATTGTGTATCACAAGTACAAAATTAAAGTGTCTAGTTTTCTTTATGTAAGTATAAAAGGGGAAGTATGGCATCTGTATTTGCTATAAAACGCAAGGCATATTTAAGAAGTCTTATGAAGAAACTACAGAAGAACTAGTTTTGTAACTAAGGGGGATGTTCACTACAGTGCAGTACAGTGAACCTTAATGAAGTGAACTACCATCTGGGCTTAATCATATTACAAATTTGATTTTATAAGGTGACTTAGTCATTCATCTAAAATTATTCCATTTCCCATAATATTAAGAGCAATAATTAAATCAGTAGTGCTGGTCTCTAAGGCATGAGCATGCAAACTGTTTTTAGGCACTTTAGATAATTTACTTACATCAGGTATTTAACAATGCTTCATTATTTTAAGTACCTACAGTGCTGTGCTGTTACAATTTTCATCTTCTGTTATAAATATTTCTACATTTAATTAGATCTTACTTTTTTTATACTTTAACTATTGTAGTCTGGTTTAAGGCAATTTCCTTCTCTGTTGCCCTAGGACAAACATAATCACCACTAGAACTGAAACCATACAGAGTAGATCAACCAACCAAATTTGAGGGCTGCAAACATTGTCCTCCAATTCCTTGGTCAAATCCCATGTGTTCCTTGATATACTCTAATCATCTTAAATAGCTCCAAACGTGCAAAAGGCAGAAGCAATGTAATCTAAGGAATAACTGATGAGCAACATGCTTGTTGTAAAGAAAGTGATTTAGTAAGCAAATTGCAGAATCCTTGTTGACTGCTCAAACTGAGTGTTCTAGATAATGTATCTCTTTGCCACTTCTTCCCCTCCTTTCTCTCCCTTGCCCCTCCTCCTCTTCCCCTTCCTCAATTCGTTCACTCATAGCTATTCCCATGTTGAGTACCTAGGTACAAGGGTAATCTGTCAACTCCAAGCTTCAACCGCATCCCCTTTTCTCCTTAGCCCTGGGGCTTCCCAGATGCTGTCCTAAGGGATCAGTTCTTGAACCTGTTCAGCCACACTGGTGTATAAGAAAAGTTGCCAAGACTGTGAGACAGATTCTTGGAGGCAGTGGAAGAGTCCATCAAAAGTTGATATATATATACACACACACACACACAACATGGTCATAGGATTTTAAGGTTAATAGGATAATTTATTGTACTTCCTTGAAATAAAACAATGA
>LOEQ01015335.1:3638-15719 GCA_001685075.1 Bramus lutescens
ATATATATGTGTGTGTGTGTGTGTATGTATATGCATATATATGTTATATATACATATATGTGTACATAAAGTTGGTATTCTGTGTTGTGATCTCTGTGAACTCCACAAGGCACATGTGTATAAAGATGAATTCATACAGCCAAAGACTAAACACATAGAGTTCATATCCATATACAGATAAGCAGACACAGTAGCCATGTGCATATGTATGCAAGTTACCATACTGTAAGCCCTTCCTCCCCGTCAAATGCTCCCTCCTTGCCTGGCTTCAGTTCAGCCCATTTATTTACCTAACTACAGGCTAACTTCATCCCTCCAGAAATAAGGTGAGTGCTTTAGAGCTGTATTTAGATTGCTTGGCTCAGTCAGAGCAGTGTGCACACTCTTTGTTGTGTGTGCCAGCCCTGAGCAGATCTCCATCACCTTTCAAGGGTGAATGAAAACACTCAGGCACTTCACAACAGAAGAGCCCAATATCTCTGCCCATTTGCAATAATCTAAGCAAATGTAGATCATGAAAAAACTACAAACCTAATTTTTTTTTTTGCCTCTCAGCTTCATTTCCACTTTCACCTGCATTTTTTTTTCTCTCTTTCAGGTCACGTAGGTTACATTTTTATCAATAATGTAACTTACATAAAGACATCTGAGAGGAGGGAACTTTAATTAAGAAAGTGTCCCCATAAGACCCACAGGTAGGCAAGCCTGTGGGGCACTTTATTCGTTAATGATTAAAATGGGAGGGCTCAGACCACTGGGGGATGGACAATCCTTGTGAAGATGGTTCTGGGAGGTAAAAAAAGGTAGCTGACCTCCAAAGAGAAAGAACATGTGATGTTTGTCTTTCTGGGTCTCCTTTGCCTCATTCAATATGATCTTTCCTAGTTCCATTCATTTACTTATAAACGTTATGATTTCATTTTTATTTACAACTGAATCGTAGTCCTTAGTGTGTATGTGCCACGGTTCCATTTTCTATTCATTGGTTGAAGGACATTTCGGTTGTTCCCGTTCCTTAGCTATTGTGAATAGAACAGCAGCTGACCAAATATGGCTGACCAAGAACCTGTGGACTAGTATGTTGAGTCCATTGGGCTTATAATAAGGTATGGAATATCTGGGACATATGGTAGATTTATTTCTTTTCTTTTTTGAGGATTTTTCACACTGATTTCCATAGTGATTCCCCCCCCCCATCAGGGAATGAGAGCTTCCCGTTTCTCATCTGCCCTCCATTATGTGTTGTCTGTTGTTTTGTTGCGACTTGCCATGGTGACTGAGGCAACATAAAATCTCAAAGTTGTTTTGATTTGCATTTTCCTAATTGTTAGGGTTAATGAGTATTTTTTCAGGTGTTTATTAGCCATTCTTCTTCTTTTGACAATTCTGTTCATGTCCTTTGTGTTTTGATTCTTAGTGTTCTTGTGAGTTTGTTGTGGACTCTGGATACTAATATGACAGAGGTCATATTAATGTATCGGAAAGATTCTCTCCCATTCTGTGAACTTATTTTTCATTTTTTTCCCAGTTGATTGTTTCTTTTTCTGTGAAGAAGCTTTTACATTTTATGAAGTCAATTCTTGGCCTTGTCAATTATTGGCCTTAATTCTTGGGTAGGCTCACTCAATAAAAGGAAACAAAGTCTGGTTCTGCAAACCTACCCAGCTACCCAGGGTAGTGAATTCATGGGGCTTGGAAGAGCACCTACAACTGTTATCTTACTAACTGTCATAATGCCTAACTACGTTCTAAATATTTGTCCTGACAACCAAAACTAGCCATCACAAGCAACTTTTCTAAATTTTCAGAAGAGATACTCAACCAGTTCATGAAGCCAATGCAGTCTTCACATTTGTCATAATCTTGCCTTTGGTTATCATCCACTCCTCACTCTTCACTGTTTGTAATGAGTCTACCTTCTTCTCAAAAGAAAGAAAGAAAGAAAGAAAGAAAGAAAGAAAGAAAGAAGGAAGGAAGGANGGAAGGAAGGAAGGAAGGAAGGAAGGAAGGAAGGAAGGAAGGAAAAAGAAAGATCATTAATCATCAAGTACAAATCCTTAACATTGTTTTCTTTTGTCTCTGCTCATCCTTATTTATTTCCAAAAAGATTCCATTTCAAAATTAAAAGCACCTAGTCTTTTCATAAAATAAAGCACACAAATCACTCAGCATCAAGTAAACAAAAAAACCCCACTGAGTCAGTAGTCAAAAGACCTAAAAATACATACCTCAAAAGATTTCTAATTGGCCAAAGATATCTAAAACGTGTCCAATATTACTAATATAAAAAGTGCAAAACAAACCCATAATGAGTTATTTTCTCATGCTTACTTGAACACTTATTATAAAAATAAAAGGTGAATATCAATAGGAATGTGGAGAGGAGATCCATGTACATTGTTGGTAGAAATATAAAGTGGTAGGTCACTTGTAGAAAACATTATGCAGGTTCCTGAAAAGATAAGTCAGATTGCCATATGACCCAACAATTGTATTTCTGGATATATATCTTTAAAGAAAATAAAAATCAGTATTTCAAAGAAAAACCAGCATTCTCAGGTTCTTTGCAGTTCTACCTGGAATCTCCCTAAGAATTCATCATGTGTCAATGAATAAAGAAAACACAGTAATGAAATATTAGTTTTATTTTGAAAATAAGGAAATCCTACCATTCATAGCAATGTGCGTAAGTCTGAAAAACATTATGCTGAATTCAACAAGGCAGAAAAATCAGATTAATGCTGCATGATCTTACATATGGAATCCAAGAGACAATCAGAAAGGGAGAGTTGAGTTGGGATTTCTAGAGACTCAGCAAAGTATAGGAACATGTTTGAACAATAAGACTCACTTTTCTTTTGTAGCATAAATAATTATGGAGAACTAATATACAGCATGATTAATCTGAGATATATATTTCCATTTATAGCTTTATAGTTAGAGATGAGCAGTAGGATAAATATTATAAACATAAACCAAAAATTAGTTATCAAGAATATTCTTACATAGATAGGAAACAATGAATAACCTGAAAGACTGATTTGGACAATGTCTTGGTTACTTTTCTATTACTAAGAATAGATACCATAAAACAGACACGTAACTCAATGGAATTGAATTAAACACACTAACATAAAACTGCATACCTGTGAACACCTGATTTTCTTCAACAAATGGTGCTGGCATAAATGGATGATGACACAGAAGTCTTCTGCCTAAATATAACACCAGTAGCACAGATACTGAGAACAATTAATAAATGGGATCTCCTGAAACTGAGAAGCTTCTTGACGGCAAATGGCACAGTCAACAAGATAAAATGGAAACCTACAGAATGGGGAAAAAATCTTCATCAACCCACATCTGATAAAGGGCTGATCTACAAAATATACAAAGAACTCAAGAAACTAGAAATTAAATATCAAATAATCCAATTTTAAAAATAGGGTACAGTTCTAAGAGAGTTCTCAACAGAAGACTCTCAAATGGCCAAAAGGTGCTTAAGGAACTGCTCAACAACCTTAGACATCAGGGAAATGCAAATCAAAAGAACTGTGAGATATCATCTTACACCTCTCAGAATGGCTACGATCAAAAACGCTAATGAAAGCTTATGCTGTAGAGGGTGTGGAGAAAGCGGAACACTCCTCCATTGCTGGTGGGAGTGCAAATTTGTACAGCCACTTTGGAAATCAGTATGGCAGTATCTCAAAAAATTGGGGCTCAATCTACCTCAAGATCCAGCCAATACCCAAAAGACGCCCAACCATACTACAAGGACATTTGCTCAACTATGTTCATAGCAGCATTATTCGTAATAACCAAAAGCTGAATGCCCCTCAACCGAAGAATAGGTAAGGAAAATGTGGTACATTTACACAATGAAGTAGTACTTAACAGCAAAAAGTAATGACATCTTGAAATTTTCAGGCAAATGGATGGAACTAGAAAAAACAAACAAACAAGCAAAAACCCATCCTGTGTGAGATAATCCAGACACAGAAAAACAAACACTGTAGGTACTCACTCATAACTGGATATTAGATATAAAGCAAAGGATAAACAGCCTACAGTCCACAATTCCAGTGAAGACAGGAAAGAAGGAGAACCGTAAGAGAGACATACTTGGATTACCCTGGGAAGGGGAAGCAGACAAGATCTCTTTGGTAAATTGGCAGTGTTGAGGGAGGGTAGTAGGGGAGTGGGGGGAGGAGAAGAGGAAGAGAACTTAAGGGATCAGAAAGGTTGAGTTGTGTGAAGGACAGAGAGGGAGAGCAAGGAAAGCGAAACCTTGAAAGAGGGAGCCATTATGGGTTTAGCAAGAAAACAGGCACTAAGGAAATTCCCAGCAATCACAAGGATGGCTCCACCAGCTAAGACTCTAAGCAGTCATAGTACCTTCATTGCTCTTCCTCTGTAATCAGATTGATGACTACCTTAATTGTCATCACAGAGCCTTCATCCAGCAACTGATAGAAGTGGATGCAGAAATCCACAGCTAAGCTCTGGGCTGAGCTCCTGTAGTCCATCCATAGAGAGGGAAGAGTGATATTATGAGCAAAGGGGCCAAGAAAGACCGTGATGGGAAAATTCACAGAAATAGCTGACCCAAGTAAGTGGAAGCTCACTTACTCTGGACCGACAGCTGGGGAACCTACATAAGACTGAACTAGGCTGTCTGAATGGGGGTGATAGATGTGTGGTTTGGACAGTTTGTGGAACCACTCTCTGTGGAACCAGTATTTTTCCCTAGTGTATGAACTGGTTCTTTGAAGCCCATTCCCTATGGAGGGATACCTTGCTCAGCCTAGATACAGAGGAGGGCCTTGGTCCTGCCTCATGATGTGACAGAATTTGTTGACTACACATGGGAGTCCTCACCCTCTCTGAGGAGTGGATGATGGTGGGGAGGGAAGAATATGGGGAGTGCAGGAATACGGGAGAGAGAAGGAAATGAAATTGGTATGTAAAATAAGATTGTTTTAAAAATTAAAAAAAGAGGCACCATGACCAAGGAACCTTCTCCGTGAAGGCATTTAATTCGAACCTCTCTGTTTCTGAGGATTAGTTAGAGTTCATTATCATCAAGGCAGGGAGAACGGTAGCAGGCAGGCAGGCAGGCAGGCATGATGCTGGAGAAGAAGCTGAGAGATTACAACTGATCTACAAGCACAAGAAAGACAGCACTAAATATAATGGTGTGGGCTTTTGAAACCGAAAATCTCACCCCAGTGACATACCTTCTCTAGCAAGACCATACCTCCTAATTCTTCCCAAATAGTTCCCCCAAGGTTACCAAGCATTTGAACATATGAACATGTAGGGTCTACTCTCATTCAAACCACCACTGATAGGAAGCCAGAAAACGGGTGCTAACATTTCTAAGATGGTGCATTCTCACTGAAGGTTTGAGGCTAGAGATCAAGCTAGATTTGTCAACTTCACACTAACAGTAAGCAGGATTCTCTGACACTTACCATGGGGCTAGACCAAGGATCCACATTCTATTCTAATTATGGAAAGTCACCCTGGAGAAGCACTTGAGTTCTGGCCTGGAAAAATCTAATACTTGACACTTGGCACCAGTGTCAAGAGAGCAGCCTAGAGTTGAATTCTCAGTGAGTTCTCAGTAGATAGCCATTGTTAATAAGGTTGTATGTCCATACAAAGCCTCACAGACTGGGGGAGGGGGTCCTGCTATTTTGCAGTAGTGGTTTTAATGAAAATGGCCCCCAGAAACCCACAGAAGTAGTACTAGGGGGACATGTGGCCTTGCTGGAGTAGGTATAGTCTTTTTGGAGGAAGTATGTCACTGGGGGTTGGGCTTTGAGATTTCAGCTGCCCAAGCCAGGCCCAGTGTCAGTCTGTCTTCCTGATGCCTGGCAATCCAGATGTAGAACCGCCTGCCACCACTTACTTCAGCACCATATCTGCCTACATGCCACCATGCTCCCATGACAATAATGAACTAAAAAACTGTGGAGATGTAAGCCAGTCCCAATTCAATGCTTCCTTTATTAAGAGTTGCTGTTGTCATGCTGTCTCTTCACAGCAATAAAAATCCGAAGTAAGATGATGCCCATTACACCTATAGGACAGAAGACGTTAAAATATATATTTTCTTTTACTTCAAACTACACAGTTGGAACCATATGAAAAACTGGAAAAACGTCTCTGGAAGCTTTCCAAGGATCATTGTTATAATTATATGTATTTGCACTAACATCTACTTTAAATAAATATGCACAGAATATTGAGAAATTGAGTATTTTTAAAGTTCTAGGGCAAACCAGATTTGCTCTCTGGTTGTAGTCACCTCAGTAAACAACCTTTAAATAATCAGCTTTCTTCTCAAAATTTATATATCAACCCAACTGAATTAAATCAGTACCAATAACCCACATAAAGATTTTCTGGTTAGCAATGTCTGACTCCTACTGAAGACAGAGAAATTTCCAATTTTCTTTTTTTCTCTTGATTTGATCCATCCATAGTCATTACTCTGAAGTAAAAAAAAATCAAATATGTCCATAAAAGAAATGAGTAGCAGATGTACAGTTGGTAGGATTATCAGAAATTAATACCAGGTCCCTGAGCACATGTAATATTGAGACTGTAGGATTGCATTTAACCAGTTCTGCCATCCCCACAGAAACACTTGCAGGTGTGATATAGTCATGCTTTTGTAACTAACCCTAGCCAAGCCAATGATTCAGTTATGGTTCAAATCCACATTTCCTTCTCTTGGGGTGTGGTCAACGTTTTTTTTCCTCTCTAATGTACTCATTATATTTCTTCCTGAAGCATAAACCAGGAGTCTGTAGAGTAACCTAAAGTCAATTGTTTTACTTCTGTTAAAAAGACATACCTTTAACTCTATCTGCATTTTCCTTCAAATCATAGGGATATAAATTACTGATCTTAGATGAAATGGATATGGAGGAAAATTATTTAGTATAGTGTTTTAAGGCTGCTCAACATAATTAATTTTGTCATAAATACTGATTTTTTCTTGCTAGATTTTGAATTATTCTATAATGCCACTTTAAGGGGAACTATATCCTGATTCAATTTCAACTTTGTAAACTATCTACAAAGCATTTTGGTTTTGGGTTTAACATGGTACTTTGATGTAAACTAACCACTTTATTTTGAAGTGCTGGCAGTTAATTATTGTGATTGTATTGATAAAGTTCTAAGTGGAGTTTGCAGGCCACTGGGAGCAGAAACAGTATCATTTGTCTTATTTTGAGTGTATAATGTACTCTAAGTGAAAAGTTATCATGACTGAATCCATAATAAAATGTAATAACAGAGAATAGGTAGATGGCTCGGTAATTAAGAGTGCTTACTGCTCTTTTGAAGGACCCAGGCTCAGTTCCCAGTACCCACACCAGGTGGCTCACAACCACCTGTAACTCGAGTTCCAGAGGATCTGATGCCTGGCTCTGACCTCCGCAGACACAGCACACACTTTATAATGGTTTGAATAAGAAATGTTCCTCATTGTCTCAGCCATTTGAATATGTGGTCCCCAGGTGGTAACACTGTTTGGGAAGATTTACACAATGAAG
Organism: Bramus lutescens; assembly: GCA_001685075.1. Taxonomy (NCBI): domain Eukaryota; kingdom Metazoa; phylum Chordata; class Mammalia; order Rodentia; family Cricetidae; genus Bramus; species Bramus lutescens. The sequence continues at coordinate 11,213 of LOEQ01015335.1, forward strand.
AAAGCATGTCCCTGAAGATGATCCTTGAGAGTAAAAGGCCTTGCCTCTTTTCAGTTCATCACAGCTTCATGTTTGTTAAAATGTGATCTCTTGGCTTTCTGTTCCTACAGCCAAACCTTCTGTTTGTTATCATATTCTGCTCTGCTCATCTGGAACTACAAATTCCAAATAAACCCTTTTTTCTATATGTTGCCTTGGTCATGGTGTTTTATTTCTCTAACAAAGAACTAATACATATTTGCTGCCTGTATATAAATTCAGGCACACACATAAAATGAATTAAAATGTTTTGGAAAACAAAATACAATAATAATGGTAAGAATAAGACAAAATACTCAGATAAACTTCCTTCGTCATTGCCAGAACCATGCTAGTCACCTTAACTGAGATTCTCTCTTTTGAAAGTGACTCTAGTTTCTGCCAAGTTGATAAAAATAAACAGCATATATGTACTTCTGACATTTTATGCTATATATCAGCACTGATAATTATGAAAGAAAAATACTTATTAGCTCTAAAAATGATGACGATGTTCTATATATAGCAGTATCAAAGATTTGATTCTTTAAGTTAAAATAAGTATGCCTACCTCAATAGTATACAAATTTGATTTTGTCTTTAGTAAGTTGTTAAATGATATGCCTAACAAAGAATTCATTCCAAATAGATTGCTTTAATTTTTATGCCCAGACTCACATAAAATTTTCTTTGGTGAAGAACTTAAGAAGCCCTGAGTTTAAAGAACTGCACACTGCAACATTTAACTACATGGACCAGAGCATCACACAGTGCTGTATTCAAGAGCCTGCTCTTCCAATCTCTACTGTAAGGTGTTTTTCTTCTCTCCACTTTCATTTCTTGTCTATAGAACAATGTTTTATCTTTCTGCTGCTCTATCATAACTGAGTTTGATACTCAAAGGAAAGAGCTCAGCAAAGTGCTTGGACATAGTGGCAGAGACACACTAATGCTAAAGCCAAAACCTGGATGTTGTTCTCAAGTGCAACTTCCTGTAGAGGTCCAAAAATGTGGGCCCATTTTCACCTTGTCTGATAGGCAGAGTTGGAGGTTGCTCAAATAATCAACAAGCTTAGTTTTATGCCCCAACTCAGGATGTGAATGCTTGGATTTTTAAAACATTAAAATAGCTCATTCAAGTAGGTCCATTCAATACTGACAGAAGGCAGGATATGCAAATGTACTTCTGCTCCTTCTTTTGTAACTATGAGGTCACCTGGGGAGTGGCTGCCTTCTAGAGCAGCTCTACTGCCTAAACAACAGAATGCTAACAATTTGATGTCTCAGAGTGATAAAGCAATTGACTGTTTAAGTTGTCCTATGCATCATGTTAATAAAGTCTTATGTTACTTTCTCTCACCCACACCCATTTACATTGGGTATAAAAGCTATGGAAAAATAAATGTGGGAAATTTTTGTAATCACTGAAACGCCCTCCCGGTATTATTCTATAGTTTCTGTCTTATTATTTTTTATGTGCATTCATATATTTTACTAATATTTCTAAATTCCCATGTCCCTACCCTGGCAAGAGATTTTTGTCGAGGCTGGTCCTCAACAGCTTCCACAGCCATGGCAGTCTGTCTTCACTTCTACACTTTTGTTAATTTATCATTTTTTGCACATTCAATTAGTATTTCTTCTCTGGACTACACTACAACAAGAGGAAATAAATACATTCTTATTTTATCCTGCAAGTCTACAAATAGACTCTTTACAAAACATCCATATTTACTGAACTATGTTACCACAGAATCCAGGAGGGATTTTTTTTTCACAATAGATATTGTATATCAATACCCAGAATGTACCTATCTTTCCATGCTCATTACAACCTTTGATGTCCTTAATGTTAGTAATTATGTGCCTTTATATTACATAGGGCCTAAGCTACCTAAGAAGGACAGATGAATACAGGCAGTTTTATAAGAAGGAAATATCTGAGCTCTAATGTGACCACTCGTGTGGATATTCTAACATAAAGTACTAAGGCTGTTACTGAAGAATAAGAAAAATCAGGGGCTAAAAAATATCCTGTTACGTGTGAGTTTTATCTCCTTAGGGGCAAAGCAAAAGCTTGGTTCAACCAGTGTAGAAGGCAATACCTAAGAATAAAGAATACAGAATTCCTCTCCCCATGTTTCTTTCAACGGATAGATGATTGGCTCTCTGGAGAAAGTGGTATCATACCATCTCAGAATCTCTTAGAAAATAGATCCTGAGCAGTAATTTCAGACCTGCTGCACAATCTTTATAATTAGCGACAACAAAGTGCACATCCTTCCTCAGTTGTCTTGAGGAGCATAGTTATTATTAGGTATTACTCTGACAAGCAATTTCACAGAAATGATGGGGTTGTAACATAGCTTCATTTCCTGGTGCTATGATAAAACATCTCTACAAAAGCAACTTAATGGAGAAAGGGTTTGTTTGGCTCACAATTGCAGTGAATCTCATCACTGTCTGGAAGTCAAGGTGGCAGAAACATAATACAGTCACATTATATCCACACTAGAGGGAAGTGTAATCAGTAAGTGCACACATGCTGGCACTCAGCTCACTCTCACCCTTTCACTCAGTCAGGTTCTAGCCCATGAAATGATAAATGTTGCCACACACACACACACACACTACACACACACATACACACACACACACACACACACACACACACACGGTGGGTCTTCCCACCTCAGTTAGCCAAGTTAAGAAAATCTCCCTCAAGCTCTACCAGGGGATCCTCTCCTAGTGAGTCCATGTGTTTATAAGCTACCAGTTAGCAATAACCATCAGGGGCTATAGTCAGGGTTACTCAGAGAAACAGAAACAATAGGATAAACAGATATGAGAGTTAAATGACAGACAGACAAATAAGGATGCAGTGAGAGAATTGGCTCTCAATTATGGATGGTGAGACTCAATCACAAAATACATTTGCCACAGTTAGAAAAGTAGGAGGTTGACAGTGTGGCACCATTCAAGTTGGAAACCCCCAGGAGCAGAGGAGGCCAGTGGTATAAATGTCAGTCTAACATTAAAGGCCTGAGAACCGAAGAAGCTGCTGGAGTAAGTCCTGGAAACCAAAGGTCAGAGAATTTGAAACTCTGAGTTCTGGGGGAAATGAGCATCCTGACTCTGGAACAGGAGGAGTAAACTTGCCTTCTCTGAACTTGTGGCATCTGCTTACATCTTCGTTATTCAGTTCACTAGTTCAAATTCAAGCCTATTCCAGAAGTATCTTTTCAGAAATCCACAGAAATGTGAGTGTATTGGCTCTCTGTTGTCTTAAGCCAGTCAAGCCAACATCTGAAATCAACTATCATGTGGACAGTCAGAAAAGGGTAGATTTTCTAGTAGACCAGTATGTCAAAAGTTTGACTGTACATTGAAAAGACCTGGGAATTTTTAAAAAATATAATAACAGAAAACAAACCATTTTTACTTCTTATGAGTTATTCAAAATTTGGGGGTGGTGATCATGCATATTTTCAACTTTATAGGGTCTAGAATATCTAGGAGACAAGGCCTGTCTCTGAGGAATTTTCTAAATTTATTTAACTAAAACGGGAAAACACACCTTAAACATGGGTGGTACCATTCCATAAACTGATATATTGAGTTGTCAAGACAAAAAAGCAAGCTAAGCCCACCACTGACCTTTTTCTATGTTTCCTGACTGAGTCTACTGTGCCATGGTTTCCCCACCATGATGGATTGCGCTCTTCCACTGGGATCCAAAATAAGACTTTCTTCCCTTAAGTGGCTTTTGTCAGGTGACAGCAACAAGATAGAAGAGGACTGTTTTGTAGTTTTAAGGCCAAATAGACATGGAAACTATTGGCATGTTGAATTCCCAGGGTTACTCAGAGTCCAGTCAAAGTCTTGACATAATTTTAAAGCCATGACTGATCCATCACTTAGTAAATACTGATATATGTATGTTGACTGAGGATTCTGTCATGCCAGGTGCCACATCTGTTTAGTCCCAAATAAACACACAGAGGTTTGTATTAATTATAAATGGATTGGCCTGTTAGCTCAGACTACTTATTAACTCTTATAACTTGTGTTAGTCCATAACTCTTGTCTGTGTAAGCCACGTGGCTTGGTACCTTTTTTGGCAAGGCAGTTACATCTTTCTTGCTATGTGACTGGATTCTTCTGTGTCTGGGTAATGAATGCAGACTGTTTCCTCTTCCCAGACTTCTCTTGTTCTCATTGCCCTGCATATACTTCCTGTCTGGCTAGCCTGTATCTATTTCCCGCCTGGCTAATGGCCAATAAGCATTTTATTTATTTAATTTTTTATTAAAATTTTCCACCTCCTCCCCTCCTCCCATTTCCCTCCCACTCAGCCCACTCCCCCTCCTTCTCCCTCTCCAGTCCAAAGAGCAGTCAGGGTTCCCTGCCTGTGGGAAGTCCAAGGTCCTCCCCGCCATCCAGGTCTAGGAAGGTGAGCATCCAAACAGACTAAGCACCCACAAAGCCA
>LOEQ01015336.1:523-15719 GCA_001685075.1 Bramus lutescens
ACCACAAGCATGCAAAAAAAAAAAAAAGAGTTTGAACTGCATACTTTTAAACAATTGAAACTGAAAAATGATGGCGACTTTTGAAGTGGAAGTAGTTGCAGTCTGCTTTATAATACAGCAAGGAGCCAAAGGGACCCAGGAGTGGAAGGTGGTGTTAAAATAAGAAGGCCCCCACTCCTCTCCTACCACTCTTCTTATATTTGAATATTTAATCCAAAGTTGATGGAACTTTTGGGGAAAGATTAGTCATTGTGGCCTTCTTAGAAGATGCATGTCACTGGGGTTTGGGGTAAGCAAACTTTGAGATTTCAAAAATGTCATTTTTAATATACCTCTCTCTCTGTCTCTTTATGAATCAAGATGTGAGCTATTAGGTGTTCCTTATTGTATGCCTTTGCTCCACCACTATGGACTCTTAACACTTTGCAACCATAATCATAGAATACCACTGTCAATTTCTTGTTTAAGGAGCACCCCTTGTCTGCCACCTTGACTTCTTAAAATGATACTGTATTTTGCCAGGTAGTAGTGGTGCACACCTTTAATCCTAGCACTCAGAACGCAGAGGCAGATGAATCTCTGTGAGTTTGGGGCCAGGCTGGCCTACAAGAGCTAGTTCTAGGACAGGCCCCAAAGCCACAGAGAAACACTATCTCAAAAAAACCAAAAAACAAACCAAACCAAACCAAACCAAAACAACAACAACAACAAACCCAAAACCCCAAAACCAACCAAACAAAAAACCTGATACTGTATCTTTTTATTTATTTAACTTTGTGTATAATATTGCTATTTCGACACTGCATGTAAATCTTCTGTCAGATACAGTGTCAATATGGAAGAAAAAAAATGAAACCCTGATTATGATGACTGGTAGCATTGATATGATCCAGAACTTTGTAGCTCTCTCTGTCAAGTATTTCTGTCCTAAAAATAATTCTCCTACTTATTCAACATTATAAGATACTAGAAATGAGCCTTCCTAGTACCATGCAACACAAACAATGTTTGGCTGCCTTACTAAAAACCTCTTTGCTCAACACTTAGAAATGTAAATCTGTGTTATCAGAAAAAAATCAATGTTGAAGAGCCCATGAAGATTATTAATTCGCTACAATTTCCTCATTGTAAAGAACAGAATACTATAGATTCAGAGTCATATCAACTTGGACTGTCCCTTTAAAAGATACCCATTGCCCACATCAGATTCTAATCAAACATCCCTTTGGCGACTGAAGAACCCTTCAGGATGTACGTTTAAAGTATCTCTAGCTTCCACCAACTCTAAAGCTTAGAATGTCACCCTATGGATTGGAGACCCATAGCAGAGATACCCTTGTTTCTCTGGAATGCATCTTTCTGAATCTCTACCAATATATTCAATAAATGCATTGCTTTTTGTTCTGCAGCTATTATGAATCAACTTCTACATTGGACATGTAATTTGGTTTAGCCTAAATTTGTGTAGCAGGAAATAGTTACTTGTTTATGATTGGAATAAACTGTCTTTATTTTTTTTTGAGGTGAGAACTCTGTTTATATTAACAGTCTTGACTGCATTTTGACAGTTTCAAGAGCCTGATGTGATTTCAATCATCAACCATCAATCTGGTTCTCACATGATTCCCTTCCCTGCAAGAAACTTGAATTTCTATAGCGTTCCTGAAGTCACACTACTCTCGGTGATCTGGGGCAGTTTTCCATCTTTCTTGTTTCTACTCCCTGCAGTCTCTGCAGAATTATGTTCTGTTTACCATGCATTCTTGAGAGAATCTCATCTTTGTTTTATTACTCATTATTTTCCTGTTCCTGTGACTTCGAAGATGAACCAAAATATTCCTCAAAGATATTTTTTTCTGAATACATCTTATAAATGAGACATTCTTTTATACTCATAGTCAAACATGGAAAATTTGGAGGAAAAAATGGCTTTTGATCTTGGCCAATACCTTAAAAGGATCTTGGAAGTATATGTTGTTCAAAAGATGTTACTTTTCTTGAGCTAGTTAGCTTGGGCATTTTAAGACATTTCAGAAATATTTTATAGCAGGAATTACTTAATAAAAATGAAAGGACCCTACTATTTGATCATAATGAAAGAAATAGAGCAGGATGGCCACCTTAGAATGTATATATTGAAAAACAGAAAACAAAATTAAAACTACCTTCAACTTGGGCACCTAAGATTTTGACTATTGTAATTAACTTGGGAGGTGGAGGCAGAGATCAAGAGCTCAAGGTCATTATTGGGTATTATTGGGCACATGTTACTTCCAGGTCAGGCTGTATTAACACAAAACCTCGTCTCCACAAACCAAAAGAAAGAAATAGTGTCATGAGTACAAAGATCATTTGTAAGAACTAGAATAATAAACCAAGCTTAAATCTCAATGGTAGGGTTCAGTCCCAAGGAGATTAAATTTGTTTCTCCTCTCTATAAAGGTTATTAGGTGCTGGGAAGAATTAATGAGGAAATTTAAAAGTTAAGGAGGAAATTCATCCCTTTATCATTTTCAGCAACAGAAAAAGGACCAACATTTATTATCTGGAAAAAAAAACCCACAAGAAAAGGAGTTGAACTGCCCTAGTTCTTAATTTGTTTGTTATGAAATAGGCTAAGCTAAGAAGATTACAATGAACTCATACATGAAAAAGTAAGTATGCATGTGGTGGTTTGAATATCAATGCCCCTAACAGGCTTATATTTGAATGTATAATGATCAGGGAGAGGAAGTATTTGAAAATGACCAAGAGGTGTGTTCTTGTTAGAGAAGGTATGATCTTACTGAAGGAAGTACATCACTGCTTGCGGGCTTGAGGTTTCAATAACACTCTGTAGGCCCAGTGTCTATCTCTCTGTCTATGAATCAGGATGTAACTTTCAACTACTTCTCCAGAAAGATGTCCCCAATGCTCCCAGTCATGGCAATAAGACTAAACCTCTGAAACTGTAACCAAGTCCCCACTTACATGCTATCGTTTATAAGAGTTGTCATGATCACAGTGTCTCTTCACAACATTAAAATAGTGACTAAGATAATGCACTAAGAAATTAAGAAGAATTGTAACAAATAGTAGAGTACTATTAAGCAAAAACAGATATATTTTTTTGATATTTAAGACAGTCTCTCTGCAGCTTGGAGCCTATCCCGGAACTAGCTCTTATAGACCAGACTGGCCACAAACTCACAAAGATCTGCCTGCCTCTGCCTCCGAAGTGCTGGAATTAAAGGTGTTTACCACTACTGCCTGGCTAATTTTATGTTTTTGAGAATGGAATTTAATTATATTTCTCCCCCAAATTTCCTCCTTCCAAATACTCCCAGATAGCCTCCCCATTCTCCTTCAAATTCATGATCTTTTTACTCATTATTTGTTATTTTATGCAAATATGTTTGTATGCAAATATATAGTGTGCAATATATTTGTAATATAAACTGTTCTGTTCATATAATGTTACTTATGTATGTGTTTTTAGGGTGATTATTTGGTACTAGAGAACCAATGGATGTGGTATAAGTAATCATTTGTAAATCTCACAACGAAAGTCTAATTTTCTGGTAAAATTCTTCAAGTATTTAGTGATAAAATTGCATTAGAAAAAAATTATTTAGGCTTCAATTTTTAATACTCCAATATAACAAAAAAGAAATGAGATAGATTGACAGCCAGAGAGAGATTTAAACACAAATTGTTATTTTTTCTTGCTAGTGTTTTTAGTTTTACTTCTTTTTGTTAAAATATATTTCTGGGGGGACCACATCCTGAAAACAGAAGCTCACTCTTCAGTTTTTTGTATGTAAGACTTTTAAAGAGAATCACATCATTGACCTAACTGTGAAAAACTCTGCCTCACGTTAGCTTAAACCTTTGATCCATCTAATACACTAGCAATATTATTCTTGACAGAAATTGAATGAATTTCAAATCTGTTTTCTATAAATCACTTATAAAGTATAAGCAATCCTCACAGGTAGCCTTACTTTATATTTATGAATCCTTTGGGGACATATTTCTTACTATATCTCTATTTCATCAAAATACAAAAGAAGTTGAGTATAATTCCTTTGAAATTTTTTGTCTCTAGACACATGTAATCATATCCGAAGAAGAGTTTGTGCAGGAAAAGTAAAACTTATTCACAATCAATTGTCCCTTGTCCCTTTTACATCAAACACACTCATTGGGGACAGCACTCATGGTCATTTGTAGAATGGTGTATAAAAATCATTGGCTGAATACATTACAATTTAAGCTGAGTAATCCATCTTAGAGACTACAAAGTACTAGAACTCTAAAAAAGAAAAGGTTGTGAATAAAATTGAGACTCCTCACAAAGAGGACACCTGCCCTTTTTGAAGAAAGACTTACTTGTTTTATTGTGCTATATTCACAGCCCAGTTAGATATCCTAACCATAGGAGCTTGTTGTGAAGCTAAACATGTAGTCAATAAGGAAATAATAGCTCTTAGAGCTCAATGCTAGTTCAAGGGACAGGAGAAGGAGAACATAACAACCTCTAGCAATCAATGCTGCGCTCTTGCCATTATATATTTCATTTAATTGTAAAGAAGTACAAAGAAGCTCATGACTGGATAAAAGATGAACTTCCAGATTAGCAAAGAAACAATTCCCTTAGTGAGAATGACTATAATAATCTCTTATTACTTCTAACCTTGCAGATGAAGTTTTAGTTGAAAGGTTATACCTTTAAGTATTAGGTTTGAAGTGCAAATGATGCCCTTCAACATTTTTCCTTCAGCTTACTTGTCATTTAATTTTATGCTAATAATTATAGACAAGTGCACCGAGAAACTATCATATGTAAAAGCGCCCTGGAGTTCATCAGGTAGAGCAAACCAGCTCACATTATGAAAAACAGGCAAGAATTTTAAGAAAAATGAAGCAGAGAAAGAGTTGAATTGTAATAAAGTGAAGTTCAAAGACTGCCAATTAGGAAGTACTCAGGAAGCAGACAGACCCTCATCAGAATTTAATTACTGGTTTTTAATCACACTGCAGTTTCACTGATAAATGCTGAGAGAATTATCAATTATTCTTGGTATCCCACACAAACACAAACCCTTATATAACTCACAGTTTGAGCAACTACATTGCTGTGTTAGGACATTCACCCCACATTCATCTGAACACACCACTGGACAAGACCTGTTAAGCTGAGGAAGAAAACGAAGAGAATTCCTTGTCTCCGGGAAGCTGGTGCTGTCAAATATTTCATTGAAATTTGCCTAGGCTATGTTGCCTGGATGTTTGGTCAACTGTCCACATGTTATTATGAAGGTATGCTATGATGTGATTAATATTTCAATAAATAGACTTTGCATAGAATGGGGTGTTTGCCCAATTTGATAGCCTTGGCGTCAGTTGAAGTCTTTGAAAGGAAAGATGGAGCCCCTAATTAGTAAGGAATTCTACCTCAAGACTGATTTCTGATTTGAGACTGTGGTCGAATTTCTTCTCCTGCATGCCCTTTGCTATGCTCATTGTGTAACTAACAGATTCCCATTTATAAGATGCTGTCCCTTAAACCTGCTTCCCTTTGCAAGCATACACATCATGTTGGCCCTGTTTTTCTGGAGAACCTTCCCTTTCTTACTATTCATTGTGAACCTTCCCTTCTTTTAATTTTGTCCTACTCCTAATGGCATGATCACTCACTGAATTTTTATACATTCATTCATTTTCAAAATTTAAGAATGCGATATTTGTAAAGAGCTCCTGGTTACTTATTTAATGAAAGTGAATTGTGCATAGACATTGCTTCAGCACCTAGCGCTAGAACGATGTGGAAGACAGAAAATTTCTGCTTTCGAACAGAGACCAGCCAGGAACTTTCAAAGCGCTGGACACCACCTGCTAACATTTTATCCACCTCTCTGTAGTGCAGCAGCCTGAGGACCAAGAGTTTTGCACACAACCTGTATGGGGACATTTCAGTTTCCTACTACAGTCCACATGCAACAAGAAGTATAAAATAATGGGTTGATTAATTCATTCTCTTCTTCATTTATTCAATTTATCTACCTCCTTTTATGTAAAAGAAGTATCTAGGACAGTTTGAAGAGTGGAATAGCTAGCTATGGTAATTGAAATTTGTGTAGTTGATAGCATAAAATCAGAAGAAAATAACCAGATACAGAAATACCAGATTTTCCTTGTTAAAATTTAAACTTGGATTCTAATTTTTAACAAGAAAGTAGTCATTTTAAGTGATTATACAAAGTATTTGCATTTCAAACTCACATTCTGCTTCCTAGCTACTGCTACTTGCCCTAATTGAGGACTTCATTATTTCTTCATGAGAACTGAACAGACTTGTGAATATTCTTTGCACCACAATGATGTGCTGCATCAAAGCAACTTTAACCGTCTATGTGAAGCTGTAATTCTCCAATTATACATTTGCAGTGATTGCCTATATCAGAAAAAAAAAAACTTCAGATATTTCCACTACCAAACTAGGTCTGTCATATATAACTCTCTAGCCCCAAATCAAGGTATATCCAATATCCCCGTAAGCCTATCCCGACCTCTGCATGGTAAATGCATCTTATGTCTAGATTTTTTAATAGATTTGCATTAAATTATCATCACTTGAATTGTAGAATTATATATTTATAATAACTTTTTTCTGAAAGTGGATGGTAGTTACAATATGCGGTACCTTCAGGAACTGATTGAAATTGTGGTATTTAAAGACCGTTCTCAGAATCCATTTTATTGTTTGTGTGAACCTATAAAAGTTTGATAGCATTTATTAGTCTTCTTATATTTGAGCTACTACTCATGTACTTGGCATTTTCTTTAACTACTAGAAAAATCATTAGACATTTCTTTTCTGTCTTCAGAAACCCATCATAAAGAGATGTTTGCGATTATTCAGAAAGAACAGCTCTGGGGTTTTTCTTCAATAGCATATGGAATTTGTTGCATGATATTACAAGTGGTATCTACTGATATTCCTAAGGTTGCAGTCATGGCACACATATGATGGTAACGAGTAGCTGTCTAATTAGATTTAGCATCTACTAAACAAATGGAAATCATGCCTAATACTAGAAACCTAGCCAACTATCTGGATATAGAAAAGTCATAGATCTTGAAGAAGTAAAGTGGATCAACTTCCACTTAACTAAATGAGCATAACTCATATGTACATTGTATATTTATCCTTATGCCATACCCACAGATAAGCTCCAGTCTCAGCCCTCATCAAATAAATGTCTCCTTGGAATAGATGGAGACCATTACTGAAAAACCATAACCAATTACAATGTAGAGAGAAAGTGACTGTGTGGTGCCCAGCTGACATATCTGCAAATATTGCACCTAAATCTCAGGAATTATTGTAAAAGATGGGGGAGAAAGACTGTAAAAACCAGAGGAACTAGAAGTCTGCTCTGCCTTTCATCTACAAACTTAGAAAGCAAGACCCGTGATGTCTCGCCAGCATGGCTACCTAATCAAGATCTGACCAAGACAGACACAAACATGCTAATGAAGAAAGCTCAAGAGGCCTTAACCCTACATGAGTAACTATAATCAATTAAGGAATTCTGAGAGTGGGAAAAATAATCTTCAGGAAAGAGACACTCCCCACTAATTGCTTAACAGCAAATTATCAGTCTTGAAATCAAATACATACAAATAAAATTATGACTAATAATTTACATATATATGTATGTATTCTAATTCCAGTGAAAACATTTGAGTCAATTCTCATGAAATATATTTGATAAAATATATATGGTGGCAATAAAAGATAATCATTTTCAACAATTTATATTAATTAAGTTCTGGAGGTAATCAGAAGAGAGTTCTTTAAAAATGGGCATGTACAGTTGATTTCAGATGAACATATTTAAAACCTGTGTGGCAAGGACTAGTTTTCTAAACTCAAATGAAAGTTCTTTTGAAGAAAACCAAAAAGTTAAGTCTTTGAAAGTAGGTATCTCACTTTATAAAACTACCCAGAGTATTGTATTAAATTCAAAGTTGCTTGCTGTATATGAGAGGAACTCTGTGTTGATAAGTTCGTCAATGACTTGCTTATTATTATTTTTAGATTTTAGTGCATTGATAAGAAAAGTTTAGGTAAAGGTAACTGACAGTAACTTTTTTTAATTAAGAAAAGATTTTGGGTATCTCATGAGGCTAAGGAAACTCTTTATGAGTAAGGATGATAGATATGGCACGAATTATATTTTAATAGGGCTAATTAGTTGTTTCTATGAGCTAGAAAGGAAAAATGTTTTGGTGAGACATTCATTATTATTAAGAATCTTATCTAAATTACATCTTTAAAACACTGTACTTTTTTACAAGCATTGTGTGAAAATTATCAAACATGAACTTGTTAGTTCTTTACAAACATTAAAATGTTGGTTACTTATAGCTTCAATATCCTAGTGAAAACTGCATGAAAAAACACGACTATCTTTCATTTAGAAAAAATAGTGTTGACATGTTATCCAAAATAACAAATGAAAAATAATAATTGCAAAAATTTTAGTGTTTGTTTTATCAAAGTTTTCATTCTACTCTTGCCATTTGGCCCTTCAGTGGGAGAAAATGTCTCCCTTAATACTGGTTCAGTGCACCTAAAGTAGCTGAGGAAAGGCATTACCTAGAAATGTCACTCATATTAAAATTGATAGGAAAATTTAATATTTCATATTTCTTTATTAACCTTGTAACTCACATATTTAACATCATATAATGCATTCTGTATGCCAATGAAGTTATAAGAAGAACAAAGGATATTCAAAACCACATTCACATATACCCAGGACATCCAACAGCCTCATATTAGGCTGAATATGAGAAAAACAGAAAAATTTTATTCAGACTTTCCATGCTTTTTCTCATACATAATTAACATATACAAATATCAGAATTTGATCTCATGATCATTGTTTATCTTTTGTCCATGTTGATTTTTCTACTTTATCTCCTTCATTATATTTTTTTAATGTAGAGTATGGATAAATCTGATAACTGTGGTAGTATGAGACAATATGTTGGGAGGAAAAAATCCAATGGTGAACTTTTCTTTTGAGAGTTATCATCAAATTCATGTAGCCTTTTGTCTTATGCTTCGAGTGTTTCCTTCATCAAGTTTTAAACAATTTTTAAGTTAGCACATATCATCCTGCATTGTAGTGTTAGATGCATGGGCTTAGGAAGTGTAGGCATCCTAGTCACATTGCACTAGATGGATATACGCTTGCTCTTTCTGACTGAGCCAGTGTTCATGCTCAGACAACCATGCATTCTTTCTCCAGCTTGTTAGATAAAACTATAAAGCCACAATCAAAAAAGATGTCTTGGTAATTATCTGCGTAGATGATGCAGTCCTAGAAATGAGTGGTTACAACCCTATACCACCATGAAGCATAAAATAGAACCCGGGAGAGGTGGTATCTATGACAAGAAAAAGTCACACCTTCACTTGGAGTAAAGATGTGCAGAGCAGATCTTTTTAAAATAGTTTTGTTGAGGCTGATCCGGACTATTCATATCCAGAATCTCTACCAAGGCTCGAAAAGGGAACTGTGTGAACGAAGAAGACAGTTATAATACAAATGTTCTACCCGTTTTGAAAGTGTTTCCTACAAAAAGGAAAAAAAAAGAAATACAAATATTTTTTGAGGTTTGGGAGGAACCAGCCACCTGGTTTTCAGACCCAGATTTAACGAGAGGATTCAGGAAACATCTTGTTAAGTTGATTTCATTTATTCTAACCAACCTACAAGAAAGTAGTGCAGTCAAGGGAATGGCAATTTATTCATTAATGTGATAAAAAATAACTTGTAAAGAGGCTGGAAATAAGTACTCTACTGAGTGCATTTTTCACTGTGGCTTTGGAAAAGGAAATTATATCCAGACTTTTGACTGCACAAAGAGATGCTACCCTGTAATTAATTAATGCTTTATGCAGACCATGGCAAAGCCTAAGACACCAGCTGAACACAGAAATGGGATATCCCTACAGAGGAGATTATTTAGGCTCCTGTAAAATGCTCTGACTCTCTTAAGTGCAGAAATGTATAACACATAAAGAAAAATATTATATTCACATTTTCTATGAAACTTTTGCTTCTTACACACCATGAAAATTACAGATGTAACAATTTGTCTTGGCTGAAACATAAAAAGTTTAATATACCATCTATGTGACAGTATCAATGGTTAGAACTGTACCAAGACTCTAAGTCGACTTCCTGAGTACTGGGAAGACTCTAAAGGAATTTCCAAGGCATTGACATGTGAGAGTAATAAAGACCAGTTTTCAGATACAACTTTGTAGTATGGTATGATAGATACCTAGCTTATAGAGATGTATTCATACTTCAAAAATTAGAGTAGGAATCTGAGTCTTTCATATCACCTCTCCACTGAGAAAAGTCGTCATTTTCAATCCCGTGCTAAACATACATTGAGTGATCCATCCCAGATCTCTCATAGGCCTTAAAAGACCTTGTCTGAAGATTAAGGCTGGGTTGGGCTTGGACATTATTCCCAGTGTTGATCTAGCTGTATTAATTAACTCTTCCTTACTCCAAATGCCTGAATCTGAGACATAAACACACAGGTCTATGTCCATATATCATGATTATATAACATAAAAATAAGTTAGCTTCTCAGATCATTGACAAATTATTTTAAAGAATTGTTTAATTTTTGAAAGATATTTTAGTGTAATATGTTTGTTTATTATCATTATTAGGTGTTGGTGTGGGAGTGAGGGCATGCCACAGTGCACCTGTGGAGGACATAGGATAACTTTAGTGAGTCATTTCTCTCCTTCTCCCTTGTGTAGGTCTAACTCAGGTTATCAGCCTTGCTAAGTTATTAATTTTACCTGATAAGTTATCTTTCCAGCTCCTAGTTTTCTTTTTTAATTACAATGAAACCATAGATATTCATGTCCTATAGAGTACAATGATAAACAAGACTAGTAAACATACCCATCAACTCACATATCATTTTCATTAGTAAGAACATGGAAAACACCATCTTAGCAATTCTCAAGTGCACAGTATCTTGGTGCTCATTATAGTAGGGACTCTGTAAAAGGGATCTGAAGAGCATATTACCCCTATCTAACTGACACCCTGAATACTTTCTCCAAAATCTCATTATTTTCTTTCCACCTTTCCGTCTGAGAGTCCCTATCACTGCTATTCTATCCCTGGCTTCTCCGTATTTGGCCTTTCAGATTCCATTTAGAAGTGAAAATGACACCGTCTTTTTATCCCTGTTATGTTTCACTTAGCATAGTGTCATGCACTACCATACATGTTCTGTAGATAAAAGGATTTCATTTATTTTAAGGCTGAATGTACATGAAATGTTTTTGTCCACTAGCATGTTCGTTATTAACCTTGTAGCAAACACTATTTTTCTGAAGTTATAACACATATATAATTTTCCTCTTCTCCGTTTGCTTTCCTCCCTCCAATCCTTCCCATGTACCCTGCCCCTTGACTTTCTGACTTCTATTTCTTCAGTTCTCAGGATATTATATTTTTCAGTATTTTGTTACTGAGATAGTGCAAATATTGACCTTGAATCAAAATATTATAAATCTAAAATTTACTCACATTAACAAAAAGTAGAAATTTTTTTCTACCTAGAAACTTGTGGATCCATGAAATATCTCCTGAGTTAAAGGGAAAGAGGGACTGGATATGAAGATGATCCCAATGTAAACTGCACCTCTAGGAATTTATATGGTGCCAGAATAGAGGAGCTAAGAGGTTGATCTATTGTGATAAACACTTTAATCAAAAAAAGTAAAGAATGAAAATAACTAAATAATTTCTAGCTCAATACTTACAATAAAAAGGTAACAAATAATGAAGTAATAATTTAAAAAAAATAATATAAAGTATTTATTATGATATAGAGAATAGATTTAATTAATATATTTCAGTTAACAAAGTCAAATCATTAAAATATAAAATGGTCAAGCCACTAGCAAATATGACCAAGCTCAAAGGAGACATGGTTATAAAGAAAGAGAGGGGAGATGCAAAGAGCTAGTAAAATAGAAAACTTTTTAAAAATATTCAGCATTTTGCTGACCTCTAATGAAAAACAAATTTGAAAATTCAGATGAGAAGAATACTTGCTCAGGGAAAGGCAAATTGCTAATTGCTAAAATTGACCTTAATTTGTGCTACATTTGAAAGCACAGAAATTTTCATTTAAAGCTTAATACTTTCCTTTTGTATTTTTGGAACAAGACATCACTTATTTCAGCACTATTTATCCAGAGGAAGTTATTTTTCTTTCTCCACAGTATGTTCTCTCTTAACGTTTTACTTCTTGTAGTGTTCTTGAATCTAGTCCCATGTTCTCCTTCATTGATGATATAATTGATTCATCTAATTAGTTCTAATGAAAAAGTACATTAGCCAAATGGACTTTTAAATACTGAGCCATCTTTCCATGCTTAGTATTAATATCACCCAGATATAACATTTATATTTTATTATACTAAAGTCTTATATTTGCATTTTTGATATTCTCTATTTTAAAGATATTTTTAAAGTGAAAATTCAGATATTTAGGATCTTTTTTATACTTATCACCTACCTATTACAAATATTAATACTTGCTATGTCACTTATTCCTCTTCTCACTCTGCAGCAATTTATTCAATTATTATATGGTTTTTGAGAGAGACTTACATCTGTTTTCATGTCCAGGTCTCTTATTTTATCATCAAACATGCCTTTGTCAGCTATAAATGCCAGAGACTCCATTAATTCATATAGAGTCCCAAATTACTTGAAAAATGTATGCCTTAAAAGAATCATGCATTGGTCTATTGGAGAATATTGGTTTTCAAAGTTTCTCCTAAAAGCAATTACTATGCTTTATTGACCAAGATAATTAAATGAATCTTTTGCAGACCATTCAGAAACATATAAACAATAATTCACTCCACAATCATGCTAAATTTATCATATAGAATATTATAGTGTTGAGGTGGAGGGACAAATATTCTAACTATATACGTCTTGAATATTTTTCTTCTGCAAATTGATAACAATAAGAAAAGTGTAGAAAAGGGGTGTACTGGCTGGTTTTGTTTACCAGTTTGTCACAAGCAAAAGTAATCAAAAAGGAGAAATCTCAGTTGAGGGCATACCTCCATGAGATCCAGCTGTAAAGCATTTTCTCAATTAGTGATTAATGAAAGAGGGCCACAATCATTCTCAGTGATGCCGTAACTGTGCTGGTGGTCTTGGGTTCTATAAGAAAGAAGACTGAGCAAGCCATGGACTGTAAGCCAGTAAGCAGTTATCCTCCATGGTCTCTGCATCGGCTCCTGCCTCCAGGACCCTGCCCTGTTTGTGTTCCTATCCTGACAATACACTTTCCTACCCCAACTTGCTTTTCAGTTATGATGTTTCATCACAGCAATAGAAATCCTAACTAAGACAAGGGAATACGGATGTTCTGTTTGCTCAAGTTATACTTGTTCCCATGCATCATGGCTGATGACTGGTTTTAGACAGAACATTGGCACAGCAATTACAGTAAGAGAAATTAGTGGTGTAACAATCATGAAACACCTCAGGGAAGATGTGCATAGCCATCTTCGCAGTACGGCTGTGAATGTAGTCTGAACAAATGTGAAAGTATTGGAGAACCCATCCCTCATGCCAAATGGAGAGTATACAGGAGAAAGTTGTCTGTACCCAGCTCTACTAAAGAAAGTACTGAAGTAAGAACACATAGAGATGAGAGCTAACAGACAGACAAATATGTGTGCCTCAAATTCAAAAGATGATAACAGACTCAAAGTCAATACTCTTGATAATATCTTACCAGACCTGAGTATGAAACTTTCTTTTAAAAATTATTCATTTCTATCTCTGAGATTAGAATATAATCATGTCATTTCTCCTTCCCTTTCCTCCCTTAAAACTCACCCTACATTCCTGCTGTGTCTTTCATATTTATGGCCTTTTTCCCCATTAATTGTTGTCTCCACGCACATGCACATATAAATATGTATATGTATATATGCACACATATTCTAAATATATAAATTCAATGGATATCTGACCTTTAATATTGGCCTATTCTGCTAATAGGTTTTTGTTTGTTTTTTGGGTTTTTTTGTTTGCTTTTTTGTTTTTTGAGACAGGGTTTCTCTGTGGCTTTGGAGTCTGTCCTGGAACTAGTTCTTGTAGATTTGGAAGGCCTCTGCCTCCTGAGTACTAGGATTAAAGGCTTGTGCCACCATTGCCCGGCTACTAGGAGGTTTTTATATTCATACATTTAGTTAAACAAATTCATACTTTTGATATATCCTTTGCATCTAGTGATCTTGAAGTATTCTATGTGTAAAAGATTCTTGATTAACAGAATTGTACGACAGTATCTATTGGAAGGGAGAGGCAGCCCCTTGCTTGTCCCAGAAGCCTGGCTAGTTTACACCCAAAATAATCACACTGAAACTGTATTATTCATTAAAGCACTGCTTGGCCCATTAGCTCTAGTTTCTTACTGGCTAATTCTAACATCTTAATTTAACCCATTTCGATTAATCTGTATATGGCCACATGCCAGTGGCTTACTGGGAAAGATTTAGCATGTCTGACTCTGGTGGCTCCATGGCAGCTCTCTGACTCTGCCTTCTTCCTCCCAGCATTCAGTTCTATTTTCTCTGCCTACCTAAGTTCTGCCCTATCAGGCCCAAAGCAATTTCTTTATTCATTAACCAATGAAAGCAACACATGAACAGAAGAACCTCCTATACCGAGTATCTCTACCTTCTGTAAAGGTTAACAAAAACAAAGCAACTAATAAAGAATTAAGTATTTGGCTAAGACCTTGATTCTTTACATCACTCTCAGCAACAAGATGATGCATTACTTATAGTATAATACTAATTTTACCTGACAATTTTCTGTTCATCTTAATTAATAAAGCCTAACATGGCGCAGCAACTCAAACATTTTCCTCTATTTCTATTAAATGGTTCTGTCTTATTTCTAGAATACCAGAGAAGAATTTAACAGGAAAAAGATGTGGCAACACTACTATAAGGCTGGATTCATTTTGAAAGATTAGCTAAAGGTGAATGCTAAGCCTTTGCTTATAGCCCCTGAAATTTATTTGTCAGAGTCCCCCCGAATTATATACATATATA
>LOEQ01015338.1:0-15714 GCA_001685075.1 Bramus lutescens
ATTTCCTTTCTGATGACCTGAAGTTACAAATGTTAGGGATTTCCATCTAGTACACAGCTTTGCAGTGCTTCCTCTCTCTTCAGATGCCCATAAGCATTAAACCTTGACTTAAACTACCTGTTAAAGTTCTTGTTCTCAGTAACATATAATCAGAGCTCATTTGGCAAAGGAGTCACTAGTAATGTTATAAGAAAAGAAAACATGAAAAAAAGAAAAAGAAAAGAAAACATGAACATGAATACATACTGAAAAAGTATAATACGGAGACACAAGAGAGACAAACACCTACAAGGCCTGAAGAAAGGCAGAGAATACATTTTCCCACATCCCTAGAAGGAAGTTGATCACTTGACCTCAGAATTCAAGCCTTTAGAACTTCTTGGGCTGTTTTTCTGTTGCTTAAAGCACCCATATCACGTTATAGACTTGGCATAGCAACCAACACACATGGTGTATCTTGTTTATATTTAAAGTTACAGATCTTTTTCATTAACTCTGTGTGTGTGTGTGTGTGTGTGTGTGTGTGTGTAACTTTACCATTGAAATCTGTTTAAAGAACCTATTGTTCTTAGGACTTGATAAAGTTCACCTACTTGCATTATATCATAAGCAGTGTCTTCTTTCCCATGTCTAAGTGTTTAGGCTTGCCTGAGCCATATTGCATTTTTCCTAATCACTGTGTGTTAGAAAGAGTACATGCTGTGCTTTGTATTTCATAAGCAGTCACTATCATTATGTGACTAAGTTATTTTTATTCTCTCAGCTTAATGGACCTTTATTCTTAAACATGTATTTAAGTCAAACAATAGTTGGTAGAAGGAAATATTGAGTTAAGTCCAACTGTCACTGAGAATCATAAAGGACATGTTCAAAGAACACTATGGAATGCACTGTCTGCAAGTAAATACTTCTATGAAATGATAGAAGATTATTATAAAACCCACCCATACTCTCCTGTAATTTATTCTCTACTGTGCATCACTTTTAGCACCTGTTCCAATCATGTTGATCACATGACAAAACTTTATGAACCTTTTCATTTATCCTGTTTTGGTTCTTTTTAGATGATTTCTTGATTGGCAATTCAATGATTACCAAAGCACTAAAGAGTTATACTAGTTTGTTTAATTACCTGTATGTCTCCAAAGAACAGTTCTTTATAGTCATGACTGTGTTGTCTTCACCATTGTGTCCTTACGAAGGACACAGCTGACTTAGGAGCAATTCTAATAGCAAAGCATACAGAGCATTGTTAGGTTGTAAAAGATATTTCTAGATTCTACTTTTCTGAATTCCTTGTAATGTAAAGTATAATTTTATAATGTATTCTACATATTTTTAAAACCTAAAAATTAGGAATTTGAGTGAGTGTGACAGTGCATGTTTTAATCCAGCACTCCAGAGGCAGAGCCAGGTCTATCTGAGTTATGGTCACCATAGAATTTCAGGACAACCAGTCCTACGTAGAGAGATTCCATCCTAAAAGACCAAACAAAAATTAGGAAGTTTATAATCAGTCATGGAATATTGAGTGCCTTATCTCATTATTGATATGACACAAATTGTTGATGTGTCTTACTCTACTTACCAATTTTTTGAGAAAATAGTGTAGCTCACAGTTCAGAGGCAGTTTATGATGGGTTATAAGCATCTATGGCATTCATCATGAAAGAAGATAATGCTCCTATTTAGAAAAATTAATTTGTTCATTAGTTGGGGGTGAAAATCTCCCTACAGTGAAGTACGTTCTAAATCCTAATCAGCAAAATTTAAAACCAGGCATCAGTGTGTTCAAACTAGTCAGCCAATAATGGCCATCAAAACAGACTCTGTGCTCTTTAAATAAAAATAAATAAGTAACACAACAGAATCCAGACTATCAAAACTATAACTTTACAATGACCAGTATCCAATAAGAAGATACTTAACATTTCAACTAATGGAAAAACCTATTCATAGCAAGTAGAAAAATCTAAATAAACAAATGTAAAGATTTTTGTCATGGCCATATATTGTACCTTCTATATTTGATACCCTGAATAACTTGTATCATTTCTTTTTTACAGTTTTTAATGATTTTATTGAGCTATGCATTTTTCTCTGCTCCATTCCCTTCTTCTCCCCTCCTGTTCAACCCTCTCCCATGGTTATCATGCTCACAATTTACTCAGGAGATTTTGTAGACCAGGTTGGCCTCAAACTCACAGAGATCCACCTGCCTCTGCGTCCCAAGTGCTGGGGTTAAAGGTGTGCACCACCATTGCCCAACTCAAATAGCTTATCTTCTTAAAGATGAAGTGTACTAAACTGCTCCTCCTTGCTAGCTTCCCATTATTCTAAGCAGAGAAATTAATTCCCTTCCCTCCAAGTTGCCACCATCACTTTCAGTACAGGAAATAACCCACTGTTTCCTTTGGATGAGAAACTGTGGTCACACAATGCTTTTTTTCCTTCCCTTTGGAAAATAAAGTTGGAAAGACATAGAAACTTTCTCTCTCTCTCTCTCTCTCTCTCTCTCTCTCCACATGTATATAAAGACTTTCACAAATAGGCAGATGGTGCAACTCTGCTCTTGAATTCTGATTTATTTTTCATCAGTTTTAATCATAAGGAATATACAATTCATTTCTCATACCTGACTAGAAATCCAAGGTGAATTCTTATTTCATTTCTCATTTTCACTTCCTGTATTGCACTGCACTGTTTTTTGTCTTGACCTTGATGTTACATGCAATTCTACTGAAGAGTGACTGGTAGGTCAATACCTCTTGGCTAAATGGACTGGAGATGAAATGTATTCAGACAGAAATTATAACCTTCAGATATGGCCTTCAGTAAAATACACGTTTTGGATGTTAAACTATGTCAATTTTCATCATTGTAAAAAATTTTAAGAGAAACAGAAGGACAAGTTATTTTGCTTCATGTTTCAGAGGTTTCAGCCCACAGGCAACTGGCTGGACTGTTGCCATGTTTAGGCAGAATGACCTATCATGCTGTTAGGTTCCCTGGTGTTATTGCATGCTCAGAAGGTAGAAAGAGCCATGCAGGAAGAGGCCAAGAAGAGTACACGCTACAGAGGCACACCTTCCCAGGATTTATTTCCAACATCCAGTGTACCCTGTCAAGGTTCCACCACTAACATATCAACAAATGAACCGGTGCAGACCATATCATATTCCAACCACAATGCAGAAGAAAATGGGCATCATTCTCAGTAGTGCCTTCAAAACTAGGAAAAGCCAGGTGAGGCAACACTTAAATAAATATGAGAGGTCATTCATCTAAAGGAGCTAAAAATAAAGTAAAAGTTCATAACATCTAATCAGGGTCTCTGACAACTTGTCTTATCTATCGATAGGTATAATTATTTCTATGTATGCATTTATTTACTTACTAATGAGGTTCCCCTACTAGATTTGCTGAGGAGTAAACATTATTTTCAGTGATTTTTTTGGCATATACTAAATGTTTAATTACTAATCATTATAAAATGGGCAGTAGAATCACGGTAGCAAGCGTGTCCATCTGGGTACATAGTAAACTTTGTTTTGTGTTTGGAATGTACTCTTTGAGAAAAGTTGAGTTGTATGGTACAATATTATTCATGGTTATCAGACAGCATATTAGTTCTCCAGAATTTGTTCCCTTTTAGAAACTGAACTTGTGTCTTCTTTGACCAGCATTACTCCACTTCCTTAGCCACACCAATTTCTTCAGTTTCTCTGAGGTCAACACTTTTAAAAGTACACATACAAGTAAGATTGTATAATATTGTCTTGCTTTATAAAATTCCTTTATTTAAATTGATTCTTCTTTAGCAAAGGTCTCTTATATTTGATTTGTTTTTAATTGCTTGTCTGATAATGTCATACAATGGATTTTTTATCATATGATTTATTTTCTAATTACTTGTCTGATAATGTCATACAATGCATTTTTATCATATTCATTCCCATATTCCAACTTTTCCCATATCCACCCTGCTTCCCTACAACCAACTTTGATTCCTACTGTTTAAAAACCCATCAAGCATTACCTATTTACCTATTTGTCCTTGGGTGCATGGCTCAAGCTAGAGGTTCATCAACCTACTAGGAGTCACACCTGAGAAGAAGACGCGGATCTACAAACTGTCAGACAGGCCGGATTGAAACCTGTTTCGGCAGGATGCAGCAACTTTAGCTTAATGTGCCTTCCAAGAAACTATTACACATACAAACTAGGAGGAACACTGTCCTACACTATCCCACAGAGACACTGTCCTCAATTCAGAAAATTAGAAGAAAGCAGAACAAAGAAAGCATAATAAACTGATTTGCTCATTTTGACTTTGGCTACTTATTAGCTATCAGACATTCTTATTACAAATGGTTTACATGAATGTGTGTGGCTTGGGGGCTATAAGGGAATCTCAAAAAAAGGAATATTTTCAGAAATTATTTTTGACAGGTAGACTGCAGTGATGGCCAAACTAATAACAAATTTTTTATATTGTTGTTATCTGGGCTGCTGAGTGTCTGTCTTGGAATATATACAAGATCTTCATGGAGGTTGACACACTTGTTAGGAAAGAGCAATGCCTACATGTTTACATAATTTTTATGGTTGCTTTTGAGTGAAAAAGACAGAACTTACAAGCTGTGACAAAGATCATGTGTTCCACAAAGCCAAATATATTTATTAGGCATTCTAAAGTAACTGTTCTCTGATTCCACAGAATTCAATATACCCAAGAGCAAACTAATTACATTTTCCTATTTTTTCTCCCTCAGGAGCAAAACTAAAGTACATTCCTAGCCTAGAGTAAATTGGCAAAAGACTCAGATTCCAGGAAGATGTGATTAAATTCCCAATGTAAGATCTTTGTTATTTATAACAAACCTGGGTGGAACCTATTGATCGTTCTCTGTGCTATTTTAATACTATGAGTAATAAAATGGGTACTAGCTAATCAAAGTCTAATTGTTCCTAAGAAACTTAATGTTTTTCTAAAAAGTAGGACATTGCCCTCTGTGGCAACTATATTGCAAAGTCAAAACAGTTTTCAATATCATCAAAATCTAATACTAAAGTATTCATAAGACTCATAAAAAGCATGCCGATTAGACATACCTCAGGGTTCAAATCTTCTATAATATTACAGATCTGTCAAAAGCAGTATATATAAACAGATACATTATTAGCTAACCATGGTGGCTCATGTTTCTGCTCTCAGCTCTTTGGGGAATGAAGCATGGGGATCAGGAATTCAGCATCCTCCTGGGTTAAGTATGAGGTTTGAAGCCAAACTGGGCCTCAACCAAGTGACTGAACAAATTCATAGGATAAACAGTAATAAGATTATAAAAGCTAAATAAGATATAAAAAATTCTATCTGAATGCACAGACAGTTGGGAGTATGGATCAATGGTAAATTACATGCCTAGGATACACAAGATCCCTTGTTTTATTCCAAGTAGTAATAAAATACAAAAACAAAAAACACTTTCCTGAATTAGCATAAGACAAATATCTGCCTGTACCTATACTTCTCTACCTTCCTAATGCTATAACCCATTTTAATCATTTTATTAATCATTTAATATATATGATTTCTACATATCTAGATCTTATTATATAAAGTATCACATAAATTATGAAAGCCTTATCTACCTTTACTACTGATATTTATTTCTAGGCCTCTGCTTTTATATTTTTCACTGATAATAAAACACATACTTCAAATACCCAATAGGAAAACAGACACCTAATTGCCATTCTAAGACTTATTCTATACAGCATGTACTTTCAAGTATGTTACACATTGGTGTGGGAATCCCCTCTGTATGCTGTGAATACCGTTGGTTAATAAAGAAACTGCTTTGGGCCTATAGCAAAGCTATAGTGGAACAGAGGTAGGTGGGGAAACCTAAACTGAATGCTGGGAGAAAGTAGGCTGAGTCAAAGAAAAATCATGTAGCCCCGCCAGAAACAGATGCCAGAACTTTAGTCAGTAAGCTACAGACACGTGGTGATACGTAGATCAATGGAGATGGGTTAAATTAATATGTAAGAGCTAGTTAATCAGAAACTAGAGCTAAGGGGCCAAGCAGTGTTTTAAATAATATAGTTTCTGTGTGATAATTTTGGGTCTGAGCTGCCGAGCAGATAGGAATTAACTAGTGGTGTCCCAACAACAACACATTTTTGAAATTAACAAATTTAAACTGAATTTTCAATTTTCTTGTGTAGAGATTGGAAGATTGCTCAGCTGGTAACACTGTTTTCTGCACAAGCATGAGGAGTTTGGAATCACAGTAATCATTTCAAACCTGAGGATTTGCCTGTAATTCCTTCAGAGACAGGATTCCTCAGTCTCGCTGGCCACCCAATGTAGGCTTATCATTGAGATGTAGGCTTGGTGAAAAACCTGTGTCAAAAATAACATAGAAAGCAACTAAGGAAGACACCCAACATTGACCTCTGGGATCAGCATGAACTTACACACACACCTACCCAAACATACATATGTACACATTTATACATATACACAAAAACTCACATACAAACACACACATATATATACATATTCACATACATGACATGTCTCCCATACAAAGTCTCGTATTGGGTTTCATGAAAGGAAAGTCACTTCTAGCTGTTACAGAATGCCAGAGGACTATTACATTAGAGGAGATGCTAATAAGACAGACATATTCCATTTTAGAACCTTCTATCCCTATGTATTTAACAGACTAATATGTTTTATATGTTATATTTGGTGATAAAATAAATCAATAAAGATACTACAGGAGCATCTCAGTATAGTTCAGGATTCTCTTTGTGTGAGTATTTATGTGTACAGCCTTGCACACATATGCACTCACCTGCCGAAGTCCCTTCAAACTTAAACTTAAATAACTTTTTATTATTGTACATAATAGATACTTAGATTTTATTCCTGATTTGTAGACAAAGAGAAGTTGAAAAAATATGTCTTTCAAAGAGTGTCCTTTTTTCCAAAATGAATAAATATCCAAGTGTATTCATTGTAATATTATAAGAAAGTCATCTTTCTAGCCATATTAACTTTATATTTTTATTTTTAAAAAATGCCAATACTGTTATTGTATTATTAATAATGAAGACATACATACAGCGAAGAGCCAAATAGATTCCAAATGTTTTCGTATGTCATAAATTCCTTTATTGTCCTTAAAGAAACACTTCTAAATATTTTAAAAGATACAATTGTACCTATTGCTGTAGGGGACATATGAGGGTGAGAGAAGGGTATTGCACCTTACCTAGGCAAAAGAGTTGAACTGGCCCTGATACACCACCTGGTGAGTGTGGGTAAGCGAGATCTGAGGATCTGAGAGCAGAAGAACTGACCCCACTATTTGTCACAGGCTTCCTTGGGTGGGCTATCCCAAACAATGCTGGAGAGTTTACTGCCTGGGAAGTGATGATGAAGGAAAGCTGGTAGGCTGACCAACCCAGCCACCACCATGACCAGAACCAGGGCTATGAGTCATCCTACACCAACATCCACCTCATCTGTGAACTCTTAAAAGCATGTGAAGGGAACAAACATACAGATCCAAAACTTCAGGATCTTCATGACACAGAATAGCAGATACCCCAAAGGAACCCCTGAGAGACTATTATAGATAGTGTGCAGAAGCCAGAGACCTCGACCTAGACTATGTTTCATATCAATAAACTATTACAGGTATCGAATGGACTAGAGGGGAAACTACAGCTTCCAAGACAAAATTCTTCTTTTTTCTTTAATTATTGTTTCATTGGTTTTTTTATTTACTTATTTATTTTTAGTTTTTATTTTAAATTTTGTGTTCTTTTGCAGGGGAATTTGCAATGACAGAAGGTAGATGCAAGGGTGTGGGTGTTGACCAAGGTTTCTGTCTTGCCCAATCCCGCAGACATACAGTCCCAAAGAAACACACAGAGGTCTACATTAATCATAAACTGGTTGGCCTATTAGCTCAGTTTTTTTAGCTCTTACATCCTACATTAATCCTGTATCAGCCATGTGGCATGGTACCTTTAATCAGCAAGGTATTCTCATCTTGCTTTGCATCTGAGTGACACCTGCAGACTGACTCTTTCCTCTTCCCTGAATTCTCCTCTTCACATTGCCCCGCCTCTACTTTCTGCCTGGTTTTCCCACCTATACTTCCTGCCTGGCTAATGGCCAATCAGTGTTTTATTAAAATAATACAATGTAAGTGACAGGCTATAAGACCATTGTCCCACAGCAGATGGGGACATGAATGTGGTTGAAATGTATGATATGAAATCCACAAAGTATCAATAACAGTTAAAACAATTTAAAAAATAAAATAGAAAAATAGAAAACAACAAAGATATAACTGTAAAAGTATATGTTAATTTAAAAACCCTCTTCTTGGAAGTATACTATAAGTTTATTAAGCTGAAAATAGAGCAAAAAAAAATACTAACAAAAATAATGGACAGTGGATCTCTCAGACTTAACCTAAGGAGAATTGTTTAATGGACAGGAAGCTAAGAAAATAATGTTTAAATATCCATTCATGACCTTCAAAGAAATCTATGAAAAGGACTGGTAGCTCAATTAGAATGAGAAAGGTAGAATAATGAATAAAACCCAAAATTCTGTATTGGTTTAATGAAATAGAGTGCTATGATAAGCATCTACCCCATCCTCTCTTCAGGGACCAAGCTGAGGGACAGTTCTCATTTTAAACTGTTGACTTTCCAAGTGGTCTTATGCATGAAAATCATGTGCTAAACCAAGAAAAAAAAAAGTATGATGAGTGTGTTTGTTCTAAGTAGACATGACTCACCCACTGCTCATATGAGATTGACAAGAGCTGGTCAGGTGACTTCCCGAATACACCAAAGAACCAACAAGTAAAATTCTCTAAGCAGCGAGAGTTCTTTTGTTCCAAGGGTCAAAAAATCAAGGCTTGAGTAAAACCCAATTTGTTGCTTTTTTTTTTTTTTGGCCTGACAGCTAAAAATGTGTTTTAGATTTTAAGTGATTGTTATTGAAGTCCCTACAGGATGTCCTCTATTTTGCTTCTTGGGAAGTGTCAAATATGTATTCTTTGGAACTTGACAGAAAAATCTGCTGACTTGCCTACACTATGAGAACAAAAATTGCTTGAGAGGCAGATTACTATGATCTTCAGCCTTCTAGCTCACAAATAAACATCTATGAGCCTAACTTTTTTTTTCTCCCAGAAAATCCTTACTTTTCTGAGGCAACTCCTTTAAGTTTCTCCAGTTTTTAAGTCAGGCCAAAGTCCAGATCTCTGTCTTAAATTTCCCCAGGATCTAGGAAATACTAAAGAACAAGTCGCAACCCTATATAAACCCATTTCTATTCCATGAGTGTAAAATGATGGGCAAGAAAAGTTAAAAAAAAATCATTCTCCACAACGCAGAAAAGTAGGATACTCAGCAGCAACATAAACAGAAATGTAATAATGGAATAACCCCCAGTAGTTACAAACACCTCATGACTGTAATTGGGGTTACATTCATTCTGTTGTTGGGAGGAATCGTCTTCCTTTGAGTCCTCATCTGTCCTCTAGATAACTGTTCCTTAAACAGCCCACATGAGCATTAGGAAGCAATGTTGTACTGGTATCCTCAGTTTTCCAAACCCAATTTCTTTAGTTATTCTAGGAGTCCAACTGTTAATCTAAAATCTTAACACTCACTGATTATTTTATTTTTAATTTGAACTCATATGCTCCTTCATAAAATACTGTACTTCAGCATTCCCCTGATTTTGAAATGCCAGCTAGCATACAGGAGACCAAGTTCTTCTGTGGATGAAAAAGCATTCATCCTTTTGGGGGGATGTAAACAAAATACAACCTTTTAAGTTAACTAATATGTATTACAGAGACATGCTCCACCGAGTCACTATTTATTGCTTATCGGAAACTCAGTTTAACTAGGTGCCTTCAGGTTTTGCTTGCTAAACCTGGCAGCCTTGTGCTGAATCTTTAAATCCATGTTTCCATAATTGCATTCCAAAGCTTTTCTAGATATTTCTGTCAAACCTGATTGATTCATTGAGGTTTCAGCATGAAAGCTTACCCTTTCAAGTCTCTGTGTGACATCTTTGCTACTACAACCAGATGGACAGGAAGATCCACGCTCAATATGATCTCTGACACTAGACTGATTGTTAATGGGCTTTGGAGACTAAAAGCCTTTTAGGTCTTATCTCTCCCCATTTTGGCAATGGAAGCTTTTCTGATCCCAGAGGCCCCACATTCCTGCAGTTTTATTCTCCTGATTGTGCTCTCAATCATTCCAAATACTGTCTGAACTCATCTCTTTCCTTGGAATAATTTGCTGAACTCAGCAAATGTTAACCACAATAAACTATTAATATCTTCCTTTTTCCAAGGCCTTTATCTTATGAACTTTATAAACAAATATCAGAATGTAACATAGGGAAATTTTACCAAAAGTTTTGCCACTCAAAAGGTTAGTTTTTTTCAACCTTGTAAGTTTTATCTTTGATCAATGCCTGACCTTTAAGTCGGAGTCATATATTTGGAGACTTTTATTTTAGCAGGACTACTGCTGACAACAATTTCTGTAGAAGATTGGGTAATGCTAGCTGATAAATGAGCTTTATAATTTAAGTAGTTGAGATGATCTTAAGTAACAGTCAGATGAATTTGCCTCATCAAGAAGGCTGCATTTGTTGAGAAATTCCATGTGCTTTACTCTCTGACTTAAGGCTTCAAACTAATAGAGGCCTCTTCATCTTCAGAATGGTGTTGTCTTGGGCACTGACATTCAGTAGGCAATGAGATGAGAGAAAAAGAAGGCTTATATGTTTCCTCCATTGTTGACTAGTAAGAGTCCCCTATCAATATTCCTTATTACGGTCAACCATGCGTTCCCCAAAATTCATGTTTTGGGAGCTTAACTCCAAATTTGGATGTTGATTGTATGTTCAGGCAGGACCTTTTGGAAGTAGGGCTGCATTTAGGATTAGATGAGTGTTTGAGGGTAGAACACCATGATGGTGTCAGTGACTGTTGTGGCTACTTTTATTTCAACTTGGCATAATCTATATTCATTTTGAAAGAAGAATCCTCAACTATGAAAATGCCACTATCAAACTGATCTGTAGTGAACATTTTTGATTTATCAATGAACAAAATATAAAAGTATTGCATAAATTGTAAAAGCCCTTCTACATTTATTCCCAGATGTTTATTTTTAGGCCCATCCTTTGATATCCTTCACTGATAGTTTAACACTTCAAACAGCAAGCTGGAAAACACACACCTAGTTGCCACCCTAAGACTTACTCTGTACAGCATGTACTTTCAAGTATGTTATACATTTTTACAATTAAGAAAATTAAACTGAATTTTTAATTTCCATGTGTGTAGATAGGAAGATTGCTCAACTAGTAACCCTGTTTTCTGTACAAACATAAGGACACAAGTTTGGAATTCCAGTAATCGTTGAAAACCTGGAGATTTAGGTCACTGTCAGCAGCACAACCACCGGGCTGGTGGACCAGTGTGTTAGAAAAACAACTGGCTGAGCATAACACGGGGAGCAAGGCAAGAAAGCATCACTAATCTGTGACTTCTGAATCATTTCTTACCTACAGGCTCTTTTCCAAAGTTCTTATTTTAATTTCTCTGGAAATGACAAAGTATAAGATAAAATAAACCCTTTTCTTTCCAAGTTGATTTTGGTCATGGTCTTTATAACAGCAATAGAAACTCAAACTGAAATAGGTTTCAATAAAGAAATCTGAGTTAGGGTATTTTCTTCATTTCACTGTTAAGCTGTCTGTGGTAGAATAGTGGAGTAAGAAGGATCTAACCCAGTGATTCTCAATCTTCCTAAGACTATGACCCTTTAATATAGTTCCTCGTGTTGTGGTGGCCAGCAACCATAAAATTATTTTTACTGTTTTTTTTCAGAATTAATTTTATTACTGTTTTGAACATAATATAAAAATATGTGTTTTCTGATGGTCTAAATGACCCCTATGAAAGGAACATTTGACCTCCAAAAGGGTTATGACACAGAGGTTCAGAACCACTGCAATAACCAGATGCACACAAGACAAGAACTGTGACTTAAAGTTTATTCTTTTTAAACCATCTCTCTGCATACAGTTTCCTACAGCAACACAAAAATCATCTAAGACATGTTTTAGTAAGGATAAATAATGAGAAAAGCTCACCTAGATAGCATGCCATAGGACAGCTAGACCTAGAGGAGACAGCTGGGGAGATGAGGTACAAATGTTGACAGGAGGGCTGACAATTCACATGTAAGGAGGTCAATACATTCTCCTTCCTCACCCTAAAGAGTTATATGCAAATAGAATCTACTATGACATACCTGATGCTTGCAAGCTAATGAAATATTTACTACATTTTTTTAAAGGTAGGCAAAAGTCAAGTAGTGGTCTGTGCCAAATAATAAATAAATGCATTCTACATTGGTTTCTTTGGGTTGCCATAACAATGCTGCACAGAATGGGAGGTATAAGCCTATTAGACTCATTGCCTCTGGTCCACTCAAGATTTCAGAAGGTTGGTTTCTGACAACTGGAAGAGAAGGCCTCTCTTCCTGTCTTACACGTGGTTGTCTTCATGCGGTCTTTACATATTTTTCTTCCGGTCTGCATTTTACTTTTTTCTGAGAAGATCCTCAGTGACAGGGGATTTATACTTAGACTACATCATTATGGTTTTAGCTCCATCACTGCAAAAGTCTTATTTTTAAATACAAGGGGGTCATACTTTGACATAGGACTTAGAGATAGATTTAATTCAATTTTGACACATGTTTTAGCAAACAGATGTGTTTTTTGTTCCTTTTCATCCATGGAATTCTTTACTTGGGATACTCTTCCAGTTTGACATCTGAAATTACTTTAGTTAATTTCCTTTGGAAAGAGCAATAACCTTCACTAAAGCAGAATGATAGTAATCCAGAGAAACAGGGTGGAATGTGATATAAGTTTCTGTCTTTGTGCTTTTGCAGTGATAGCAATAAAAAGTAAAAGGATATAAAACATTGCTTAGGATAAAAAGGCCACAGGGAATGACATACAATAAATAACACATTGAGGCAGGATTAAGTCCTTTCAGTCTGGAGTATGTAAAAAATTGAAACATCTAAGATTTTTTAATCAGGGATGATAAGATCTTTAACCATGAAAAATTTGTCTCATGCTAACCACCTTGATTGTTAAAATGTCCAAGAGACTGAATTTTACCACCTTTGCCATTCTAAGATATTATAACTAGCCTTGATAACATCCTGTAACCCAGGACTTCAGAGGTTATGAAATTCAAAAACTAGTTATTATAATAACATAATGAAATCACCCTTGAATGGGATTACAAAGCCCATTCAACTAATATGTAAGGAATTTGAAAGCAGATAAATTAAAGTTCTTCAAAACTAATACATTAGTTGCAGTTGGATGGCAATCCTTGGTAAGTGAGAAGCAAATGAGGAAAAAACATGAAGGAAAACTCATAGTAAAAACTCAGAACAGCCCCTCTTTTGCATAAACAGGCTGATTGTCCCACAGAAATTACTACTTGCATTTTGAACTATTTTGACAATCATATTTGTAAAATTCTCTGCTTTATACCATGTTTTCTTTTTATCTCTCTGCTTATACTTCTCCACATTTCTGGCATGACCCTTACATATGGTTGATAGACCTGTGGCCATAACCTAATTTCCTTGTGGCTGACGTGATCTTGCCTACACAGAGAGGAAACCTACAATTTTGGTCCATGCAAAATAATCTCCAGTGTACAAAGTTATTTGGCTCAGTCTCTGCAATCCACAAGAACTAACAAGCAAAATAACAAAGCAAAGGGTTGAAAAGGTCCTGTTTATGTGGCATAGCAGTTAAAATAAAAGTTTCCTAAGAAAACTCCATGCAAAAATTCCAGACAATGAAATGTTCTGCCAGTGAATGTAAGAGGCTGAGATGCTTGTTCTCCTGCTAATAGGAAGCTGACCCAGAAGTGAACCATAGCAAGAAACATGCTTTGGCACTTGGAAAAGCTTTTCTGACCACTCAGCCAGAATTAATCTTTTCATTTCCAGCTTTTAAAATAAAAATTGTACTAGTTACACAGGTGCTACTGGTGTGCTGAGTAGAGCTGCCAAGTCAAATGAGCAAGTTGTAGATCAGGCTGGTTCAATTGTTACCACACCCAACTTAGTTGTGAAAACATACTCTCTCAGCAATAGAAAACTTACATTCACAGTAGGAAACCTAGTATTGTGTATTACTGAACTTACCTCACCATTTTATCATTTGGCTATATATGTGTCCATATAAGGAATACCAAGTCAAAGTTTCTAGACCTTGTCATAACATTTTAGACTAGGAAATTCCTCATCATAAGGAACTCATGGGCAATGATAGGGCATCTTTCTTATCCCTAGGGGTCTGTACCGTAGAGGCTTGAAGCACAACCCAGTTAAAATCACAATCCAATTCTAGGTGTTGTCAAGCACCCTGGAATGAAGATGATAATGGAGGTTAGGAATGATTGGTTGAAAATTATGTATCTAGTTAGTAATGCTCCACAGGGTTGCCAAAAAAAGAAATAACTGGGTCTCCTTGAAAAATAAATTCATGGACTCCTTATTCAAATATTACTAAATGTCACTGCCTTCAAAGGGCAAAGCCTTACATGGATTGTAATATCAGAAGCTACCTCTTAGGGTGCACTATCTCAACATACACACATTACAGTGCTCATGACTCTTGTTTGTGTAGCCTACCCCTGCCAGGGGCTAGTCAGCTGTTTGCAACCATGGACTTGTTATGTTTTAAGTAGTGGTTTTCATTGCCATGTTGGTTCCAAACCATTTGTCTGTTTCTATGTGTCTCATATTCTCCTTACCATACTCCCAGGTGAGTTAATATGCTCATTAAAAGAAAGCAAAATTTCCTCGGTGCCTATCATTCCTTCAGCCAGGACTCTGATACAGCTCACTGCTCATCACCAGATAACCTGGGGTTTTCTTAATTTCGTTCTGTTCCTCCTGCCCTATCGCCTTATATAAACCATGGGCTACCTTACCCTACCTTTGCCCTCCGAAACCATCTTAGTCTACAGTGAACAACAGCTAAGATCACATGTTGATTCTGAGCAAAGCTTTCTACTCACTAAATACTTCTGAAAGGGACAGCCATTGGTGTTTGAAATACCACATCAGCAATTTGAAAATAAAGAGAGAAAAGTTTTGAAAGGTTCTCAGATAAGCTGGTAAAACATAGAACTTAAGTCCCTCTTCTTATGTTCAATGTCCTTGATTTTAAAGATAATCTCATGTTGCCCCCTCCCAACACATCTCTTGAGTGCAAATTTTGTTAGGATGATTTCCTATCTCACCTGTGAGCTAGGAATCTATATCTTAAAGCCAAATATATATTGTTACAAATGATTAATGTGGATTCTCTGTCCTATTCAATAGGAAAAAATACTATGTAAGGCACATGTGACATTAATCATTTGACATTTTATCATCTTGTAAATTAAGACAGAGTGGGGAGAGAGAAAGAAAGAAAGGAAGGAAGGAAGGAAGGAAGGAAGGAAGGAAGGAAGGAGAAGGAAGACAAGACAGAAAGAAAGAAAGAAAGAAAGAAAGAAAGAAAGAAAGAAAGAAAGAAAGAAAGAA
>LOEQ01015339.1:0-15712 GCA_001685075.1 Bramus lutescens
ATTATGAATGATTGTCTTTGTTTATTGTGTTGGTTACAAGTTGTTATGGATAATTGTCAGGGAAAAAATTTAGCAAAGGAGTTTTTGTTTTGAAAAGGAAAAAGGGATGTGCTGTGGGATACTAGATACACTATAAAGATTTGTCACTCATATTGGCTTAATAAAATGCTTATTGGTTAGTAGCCAGGCAGTGAGTGTAGGCAGGGTAACCAGACTAGAAGAATTCTAGGAAGAAGAAAGGCAGAGATAAAGTCACCAACAGAGGCAGAGGAAGCAAATGAAGATGCCTTACTGAGAATATAAAAGCCATGTGGCTAATTATAGGCAAGAATGATGGTTACTTTAAGTTGTAAGAGCTAGTTAATAATAAGCCTGAGATAATAGGCTTGTTCATAATAAATATGAACCTCTGTGTATTTCTTTGAGACTGAATGTCTATGGGACCAGGGAATAGAGAAAATTCCATCTATATTTATTATATCATAAAGGACATATTTTGTTACAGAATTGGAAAAAAGCATTTTCATGCATATCCTGAATTAATGTGGTAACAACTGAAATGTCATATCTACGTTTAAACTTGAAACTTTTCTCAAGTAAATAACCACATATAATATGAAACAAAATAAATAATTGTCTGTGTGTTAATGTGTATTTTTTGAAAAGCCTAAAATAGAGTAAGTCTCCTATCATACAAAACTGAGTCATATGAAATGATAAAATGATATATAATCTATTTAAATGCAATGCCCCCTCTATAGTAAACAAACTGTTAATAAGGGAAAATTAAGAAAAGAAAGAGAAAAAATAAAATATATTACTTTAATAATAATAATTGCCTTTTACTATGAATAGAACTTGGAAAACACTAAGACTTTAAAAATTAAATATCTCATCAGCTTTGCTCAAATTCCACTGAAAAACTTTGTGGGTGAAGTATGATACAAAAGAAAAAACATAAAGAACACATACAAATCAAAACAAATCTTGCTTGATGAGATAGCAGAGGCAAAAATATAAAACATGGAAAACACTACTAAAATAATTCTGATTATGAACAGGGTTTATCAGTTACTATATATTAAGCATTAATAAAATAAATTGCATGTGTGTGTATCAGCCTTTGAAAACAAAATCTTTATGTAGAACTTTAAAAGCAAAGAAATAATACATCATTCAGTATTATTGAAAATTCCCATTGACCACCAACTGACCTATTCTTTTGATTAAATAATAAACAAAATCTCATTAGGACTTCTATACATATTGTACTCTAAGATATTTTTAGAAATGAGAAGTAGCAACAATCAAAACACCATTGAATAAGAAAGTTGAGATCATTTTCTAAGAGCCAATGGCCTGCTTAAAGGACGTTGGATTTGAAGGGAAGAGGAGACAAACAGAAGCTGCATAGAGAATAAAGATGCAAAGTCTAGAATATGGAACACTCTGTTAGGATGAAATGGCAAGACGGAGCACAAAGAAAAGACATTTTCCACATGTATGGTGTTTGGGTAAATATGAAACAAAATATGAACAATTTAATAAGGAGCCTTTATTTGCTAAAAAAAATTAGTAGTGCAAAGGAGAACCACAGACTGAGTGATGATGTCAGCAACACATAAATCTGACAAATCTGACTGGCTCATATTCTCATTATTCAGAGGGCTCTAAAACAACCCAGTCATTAAAGATGTGGACAAATTAGCTGATAGGTCACCTCTGCAAGTGGGAAGCTGACATAGGCAATAAATACATATAAAGAGACTCCTCTTACTTAAACTAGAATGCAATGAGGTCTTTCTGCAGACCAGTCAAATTAACTAGAATTTCAGAACAGATCACAAGAAGCACCGGAAATGGCTTTGAAATGGAAGTCTGGTGCAGAGGATGCTGGTGTATATATAGGTAAAGTATTGGGGTCATTTGACATTATAAGTTAGAGTTGATATGGATACTCTAGAAACCAACAATTTGATTTTTGGTTCTATTAACTAGAAAAAGCATATGTCTTTGAACCATGAGATATTCCAGAACACTCATCCACACTCTCCCTTATTGTATCAAAGGATAATACATTGAAATGCCAATGGTTGTTAATATATGAAATTTATCATTTTATTGTTTTTAAATTATTTGTGTGTGTGTGTGTGTGTGTGTGTGTGGTATGCATGTGCACACACACATGGGTACAAGTGTCCATGGAGGCCAGGGTACGAAGTAGACAGTTTGAACTTGCCTGGTGTGGATACTAGGAATCCAGCTTGGGTCCTATGGAGGAATAGTAGGCAGGCATCTTTTGTTGCCTGGGATACCAGACTCCAGCAGCATACAGCTCAAAGGGAAATAAATGGAGTGGACATACTGTGACTTTTTTTATCTGAGAAGGTAAAGGCAAAAGACACACACACTTTCTTGATGGTTTCCTTCTGAACTTTCTTTTATTCTTCTTTTGCATTTTCTCCTTCTATGTTCTATATTTTTTTCTTATCTCTATCCAGAAAAGTCCCTCTGTCTTTCTTGATGTTTTCCTTTTTAACTCTATCTCCATTCCTATTTATTCTCCCATTCCTCATGTTTCCTTTCTGACTCTATCTTTATTCTTGATGTTTCATTCTAATTCTACCTTTATTACTTCTTATTCTCTCTATTGTACCTTACAGCTTATAAACCCCAGAAAAATCCTTCAAACAACATAAACATTACAATGTGGCTACATTCTACTTTTCAAGAGAAAGATTACAATGAATACAAGTAAAAAACAACATGATATTCATATCTCTTACTTGATTAAACATTTTACGTATTGCAGATGAAAAACAAATTATCCCCAGGAACACATACATGTTCATACCTATGCAACTTGTAGATTAACAGCGTGTAAGCAAGCGAGTTATTTTTATTACTCAGTTCTTTTACTGGTAGACTGCATATTGTGGTTACAAAGAAAGAATCAATCACTTTATTATTTGTCTTGAAAGGCAATTTTATACAGAATCATAAAGGAATTGCAAACCTAACTTGGGCTGGAGAGATGGCTTAGCTGTTAAAAATTAGGTTCACAAACCAAACTTTTATACGTGAAAAGCAATCAGCTCTACTTTTGATCTTTAGTGTGCATGCCCACTCATCAATACTTTTTCATATCAGGAGATTGAGGGCAGAAATGGATACAAGGAATTAATCATATTCTTTAATCACCAACCAATCCTAGCAAGTAAAGTATGTCAGCTAGTAAAAATTGGCCTGCTTTATATTTTTGACCCTAACCTAATGAATCTGTAACTCAGCTAAGTGTCCTTGAAATTTTTGGATTGTTTTCTAGGGTTTTTCATCTCAAAGCTATTATTAAAACATCTGACCTAACCTAAAGTTATTTTAAGGCTTTGTTTCAGCTACAATGTATATTGAAATCTGAGAACACATCTCCTAACATTAAGATGAAAAGGATTTGAGATACCTAGCCTATGGGGACTCAATTGTTTTTCTTAATCATTAGCCTAAGTCACAGTCTCTGTGGCTTCTCAACAGAAACTCATGAGTTTAATGTGTTATTTTTAAATTTAATATATTTACTTTTATTTTATGCATATTAGTTTGCCTGCATATATGTGTATATATGTAAAATGTGGACTTGGTGTTTATGGAGGCCACAAGAGGGCATCAGATCATCTGGAGCTAGACATAAAGATGCTTGTGACCTGTCAAGTGGAGGCTCAGAACCAAACACAGATCCTCTGCAAGTGCTTTTAACCATTATATATAGATCTAGCTCTCTAACCCTTAGTAGGTTATTTAAAAGTAAGTTTAATATAATCTGAGTCATATTTTTTTCAAAAGTTTTTTATTTACATTTTAATTATTTTTTCATTTATTTTACCTACCAACCACAATTTCCCCTCCTTCCTCTCTTCATGTTCCTTCCCCTCAACTCCCTACTACCACTCCCCCAGTCATTCCTCCTTTGTTCAGGAAGGGTCAGGCCTCACATGCAAGTCAACAAAGCATGGTATATCAAGTTGAGATAGGACCAAGCTCCTCCCACTTCATCAAGGCTGCATGAGTCATCCCAGCATGGGGATCAGAAAGACAGTTCATGTGCCAGGGACAGGTCCTGTTTCTGCTGCTAGGGGCACCACAAAAAATAAAAAAAAAAAAACCAAGCTGCTTAACTGTGATGCACATGCAGAGGGCCTAGGTCAATCTCATGCAGGCTCCCTGACTGTCAGTCCAGAGACCATGAGCTCCCGCTAGCCCAGGTCAACTGTCTCTGTGGGTTCCCATGGTCATGATCTTGACCCCTTTTACTTGTACAATCACTCATCCCTTGCTTAAGTTACACTCCTGGAGCTCGGCCCTGTGCTTGGCTATTAATCTCTGTATCAGCTTTCATTGATTACTGGATGAAGGCTCTATGATGACAATTAAGATAGTCCCCAATCTGATTACAGGAGAAGACCTGTGCAGGCACCCTCTCCATTATTGCTAGAGTAAATACATGTAAGTTATTAGTTATGGATAATTTATATTGGTATAGTTTTTGTATATTGATACAAGTTAAAATTATATTTGTTATTTTTGTTTACATTATTTGTACACCTTTGCAAAGTTATCCTGTCAGATTGTATATATGCATGTTTCTATCTGTTTAGGACATTTTGTATATTGATACAACTTTTAGGATATTTTCATATTGCATTATATATTACTCCTACTTCTGATTAAGATACTTATACATTGTTTACATTTGAGATCATTGTACTCATTTGTTGCACATTTGTTTAGAGATTATTTAATTTTCTGACATAAAGTCTTAGTCTTTAAGTTATACAGGTATTAAATATTATAGGCCAATAGTTGTTTATGTTTGTTGTACATATAGTCAGATCATTTAGGTTTTTTAGATACACAGAGATTGTATTCTGTCTAGATAGGTAATCTTCAACCACTTCAAGGATCTGTAGAACATGGCTAATTAAATAATAACTTAGGGTTCTGCTGACATGAAACATGATGGCTCCTGACAATACCAATCTATTCCAGAGAGAATGCTGAGCATGAATGACATTCTATTCGGAGTTTGTTTTCTTCTTGGCATAATCGGCCTTTGGGCAAGAAACTGCCCATACCTCAACCACTGACAAAGTACATGGTATCCAGAAATGGATAAGCAGAACACAAAAAAAAAGGATGTAAAATCTTGCGAAGACAGGGTAAGACAGTTTTAAAAAATTTCCTGCCTCTAAAAATGGTCTGTCAGTTACACTAGGCCTTAGCCAAAGTTGGTTGCTTCAACATTGCAGGTGAGACTTTGGGTGATTGCTCAGTTAGCTAATCATCTCTGTCATATATTTCTCACCTTGGAAGCTGATTGATTGTACTTCCTGCCTGCTCAAGTAATAATATCTCCCTTCTCAGGCCTTCAATGGGGTTAAAGATTAGATAGTCGTATTTACTGTACTCTTACGATCCAGCCAAGCCATTTCCTATACAAGACTTAGATTCCTTAGGATAGAATGTTTATTAAAACATTTAGCATACATTCCTTGCTTAATATTGTTAAGCTGGTTGTAATTTTAATTATGCTTGATATCTGTTCTTACTATATGTAGTTTTGTATTGGCTTTAAAACTCTCTTATTTAAACAAAGGGGTGGGGTGCTGTGGGAGCACATTCTGTTCCTTCAGCCAATAGCATTTAAGATACCAGCACACTTGGGTGTGGTCTCATATTGTTAATACAGCTAAAAACTCTCTCCCTCTCTTTCTCTCTCTCTCTTGCTTCTGGCTCTCGCTTCTGGGTGCTAGACTCTGTTCCTATTTGTGCAGCAGAGGATTGTTATCTAGGACAGTGATCTGTAAGTTTTCCTTAAATAAATAACACTTTATTATTCATAATTCTGAACTGGTGTGGGATTATTTTGTGACTGCTGCCATCACTAGGAGTCTTATCTGTGGTCATCCTTGTGAATTCCTGGGAGTTCCACTGTCACCAGATTTCTCTTTAATCCTAAAATAGCACCCTTTATCAAGATATCTCTTTCATTACTCTCCTCAATCTGTCCACCCCCAACTCAACCAAGCAACCCAACCCCTCATGTTCCTATCCCCCCCCATTTACTACACTTTATACCCTCTCTGATTTAGGATCCCCTTTGTATGCTATGAATATGTTTTCCT
The DNA here is from genome assembly GCA_001685075.1 of Bramus lutescens. NCBI lineage: Eukaryota > Metazoa > Chordata > Mammalia > Rodentia > Cricetidae > Bramus > Bramus lutescens. Next base: position 6,180 of record LOEQ01015339.1, read on the forward strand.
ACCATTGGTTGATAAAGAATCTGCTTTAGCCTATAGCAGGACAGAATGTAGCAAGGTGGGAAATCCAAGCAAAGATAAGGAAGAAGGCAGAGTTAGACAGACACCATGTAACTACCAAAGAAGCAAGATGCAAAGTAACAAACCGTAATCCTTGTGGTAAAATATAAAATAATAGAAATGGGTTAATTTAAGATGTAAGAGCTAGCCAGAAATATGTCTGAGTCATTGGTCAAACAATCTTGTAATTCACATAGTTTCTATGTAATTATTGGGTTTGGGCATCCAGTAAACCAAAGTGAAGTCTTAGTTTACACCCCTCCCAGTTTACCTAAGAGACCTCATCTATTTCCTTTTCTCAGGGAAACATCTTCTTTGTTACTTAGATTCTTTGAGTCTGTGTATTTGTTGTAGGAAATCTTACAGTTTGTGGTTACCCGCCTACTGGGTCGTGGCCTCTTATACTATATATGCTGATGCAGAGCCTGCATCTGCCCTTCTTCCCCGGCCACTCTTTTGGGTTGCTGGATTTGGTCTCTGTTCTCCATTCAAGCAGAGAATTCTGATTTGTGAGTTTACCCCTAAATAAATAACCATCTATTTATCAATTCTGAGCTAGTGTGGGATTTCTTTTAAGTGTCCTTTCCACATGTATTGTAGCCTGGCTATCTTTATTAAACATTCTTTAACTAAATCAATTAATCCAGTATATTTAGCATTTAAATTAAAAATTTGAATCACAAAATATTAAAAGAGGAATATGATGGAGCTTTCCTAAACATTAGCTGGAAAAGGCTATTCCAAACATGATGCCCAGACCAAAAATGTAAAGCATTGGTAAATTTGGTGTTTTAAAAGTAACTACTTAAAGCTGGACAGTGGTGGTCCACATCTTTAATTCCAGTACTTGGAAAGCAGAGGCAGATGGATCTCTATGAGCTTGAGGCCAGTCGGGTCTATAGAGAGTTCCAGGACAGCCAAGGCTACACAGAGAAACCTTATCTTGAAAAAAAAAAACAAAAAAGAGGCTTTTTAAATTATTTAAAGAAAAAATATTACAAACAAATAAGGTGGTAAAGCACACACTAAGTAAACATACTTCTAGGTAAACCTTAAGTATATTATTTACATATATATGTACACATATATGATTTCATGAACCTATATATAAGATCAAATATAAATGATGACTAGTTAACAAAAAGGGGTCATTCACAGTAGATGTAAGTCACACTGATGAAAACAGAGGGCTGTCTAGAAGTATTGTTCTTGAAAACTTTATCTATGGTAGAAGCTAATAGTCTAAAGCTTATAAAAGGCTATGTGAAGTTATGAAGGCAATTTTTGTTCTTCAGGATATATGTCCCTCATATTTTCTTTCTTCTCTGTGAGTCCTTTCATTCTCTGTTTTCTTCCTTGCTCTTAGTAATTCTCCCCTGTGCCCACAAACCCTTGTATCCAAACCCCAATGCAACTTCTACTCCAAATTTCACATGGTGGTATTTATGTGGTGAACAGTACTTCCTTAAAACAGTGTGACACACATGTTCTTATTCAAGGATAGGCTCAAGAGACTCAACATTCTGGAATATCAGTATTAAAGATGCAATATTACGTATGATTTTTAAGTGCCATTAATAACCAAGGAATAAAGGTAAAATGTACAAATAGGAATAATCTATAGAGATAGCCAAAGATTCTGGTAATGCAGGGTTTAGCTTTACAGTTTTGGGCTTTACAGTGTCCCCCACAGAGGTAGTTTATATGCACTCGTGGTTCCACCATCATCGGAACTGGAATTTAGGTCCTGTGGAAGATCAGTCACATGCTTAACTTTAAATAGGGCTGGATTTTGTTCTTGGACTATTTCTAATAACTATAACTGTTTAGAAGAAGAAGTTAGACCTCCTTTATATTTCAATGATGGAAAAATACTAAAGCACATTGCCCAGGATTATTGTAAAAGCTAAAAGATATAATGGAAACAATGGGCATTTCCAAGCATCTGTGCCCAATAGTTGTTCCGCAAACGTCACACATTATCATTATATTACAATAAAATTATTTTTCATTTATTTTAATAATAGAACATGTTGGGATCTATTTCAATTACTTGAATAAAATTTGTTCGCTTTATTTATCACTTAATTCTTCAATTAAATCAACCACAATTTGTACTTCCTGCTCTAGAATAAAATTGTTTAAGGAGAGCCCCTCCATACTGACTGCACCTGCCAGGAAGGTAACAGCAGGCACACTGTCTATGACCTTATTTTTTCTCTTTTTATAAAATTGTGCAAACTGTGTTTGCAGTACATGCTCCGTAGTTGGAGAGTAATTAGAGGCTCACATAAAACAGAAAAGAGATTAGCACTTTACTAACACAGTCCTGCTTTGCCTAAAATAATAGGTTTACCATAGCAACCTGATTGCACTAGAAAACAGAGCGACTGCCAAATGCATCCTAAGTTCCCTTGAAATTTCTGTAAGAAGAAATTAAGCATTTGAGAACTATAATATTCTGTACTGTTTCATCTAAGTACAAATTTTTTTCTGGGAGAATGAAATAATCCTGCCTCAAAGATTTGAAGGTGAAACAGTACCTTTGCCTTCTATTTCAAAACAAGAAGAAAAATCCTTTGAATACCACCCACATTGACACCACACATCAATTTTTACACAAGGAAGCTTATTTCTGGTTTTAAAGTACAAATAATGTCAATTCTTCTGTTTGGACATTCATTCTTAGAACAAGAAGTTGCCATGCAATCATGTGAAGAAAGTATACATGTGAACAAATGCTGTAATAATAGGTTTTTCTGTGTCTTCCCTACAATCTATAAAACTGAAAACTGGAAAAGGAGTAACAGGTCTTATTCATGTCTAATGGTTTAACAAGACATCAAAAAAAACATCACAGGGGCAATGATCTATCCCTTCAAAGGATTTTATCTCATTATTTCAACCTTACATAGTTTCTAAAATTAAAATAATATTCAAGTCTCATTTTCTTTTCAATACAAACTTTAGATATTGATAGAAATACTTCACTCATACAAAGGTACCCCAAAATTTGCAAATGCAAGGTTATAATATCATTGAATTATTGTCAGGAAATGTTTAATCAAGAAGTGTAGCCCACAATAATGCAACCTATAAAATTAAAATTGTAATTGTTACTGCCCAGGAGCTGTGCTCTGCTCAACTTCAGGACGGAAGCCACTTTGTCAGAGGCAAGACTGTGTTAGAGAAGAGCCTTATCACAACAATCTAGCTGTGTGAGAGAGCTAAATTTTAAGGAATGTTTATGCAAAAGATGGGTGAATGCTGATGACCTTGGAATAGGATGTTCCACGGATGGTGTGTAGTCAAAGACATGTGTATGATATTAGCCACACAGCCATGGGATGTTCCTCAGTTCTGTTAATCTCTAGAACAAACATACTTTGCTCGTATGTGGTATCTGACAAATTACACATTCTCAAGACTGGGCAGGCTAGAGGGTATCAGATTGCAGAGAACCCTTTACTGATCACCAAACTCACCAGAATAAAAATTGCACAATTAACAAGACAAAACAAAAACAACCATGCCTCATCCTATTATTATGGAAGACATGGGTCAAAGAAGGCAAATCACTACATACAAGGTTTAACCTGTGCCAAGGCTTGTGGTCAGAATCTCCTTCTGAGTTGGTACAGACCATTGAGAACTAGTCTTTCCAGGGTTAAGGTTTTAGGTGCCAGCACACAGGAGTCCTTCATAATTTCTGACTTCTCTTTGACAGCAGTGATAAACTACACAAGTGTGTAGTTTATCATAACTACAGTCTACAGGATGGATACAAAAGAACAGACACAATGAAAAAATGTTGCTGCCTAGAGGAAGAGGCCACAGCAATGAAAATGGTAGACAGATGCTTCCATGGAAAGTGTTTCTTTCAGATAAATTAATTTGTGCAAAGAAATGGAGTGAATTCAGCCCTGACTCAATTTCAATTTGTGATTTTGACACAAAAATATTTTAAAAAGTATGAGTGAGTGTATCATCCCTTAATGCACATCTATGTAGTGTTCAAGTGACCAGATTCAGAGCAAGTGTGGGCTTTCTAACTCAGGGGTGACTAGCAAGCGTATTTTTTTTAAATAGATGTGACATCATAAAGCAGCATATTCTAACAATTTTATGCTTTATTGTAGGACCTGCTAACAAAATAAAACATTAGAAAGAACATTTCATATATGCAAGTCACATGTAGGAGAACATGTGTGTATATGTGGGCAAATTTAGGAAGAGTGGGACTCAGTCCTCAACCAGTTCATGTCCAAAAGTTCTTTGTAGGGCTGAGGAAATAGCTCAGCACCCAGGTTAGCCAGTCCACAACCACCTGTAATTCCAGTTTCAGGGGATCCAATGTTGCTCTGGTCTCTGTGGGCACACATGTGGCATACATCCAAGCAGAAAGACTCGCATACATATAAATGAAAATAAAATGTTTGGAGGAAAAATATCTTTGTACTATTCTTAAATCTTTTGAACTTTAGAATGAAATATTTCAAAAGATTTATTTTTACTATTTTTCATTATGTGTAGGTATGCTACGTGACTGCAGGTCAGTATTAATACGAGTGCTGGTGCCTACGGAAGCCAGAGAGTGAAGTTACAGATGGTTGTGGGCTATTTGACCTCAGTACTGGGACCTGAACTTGGATCCTTCTGAAGAGCAGTTGCGCTTATCTGGTGAACCATTTCTTTGGTCCCTATTTTAAGAATTTATTGTTTAAATCACAACTTAAAATACAAAAGTAAAGTCTTCGACATATTTTGTCTCACATCGAAATAGCATTTAATATTTGATCTTATCAGTAATTATGTTCATAACATACCTATGTAGTCTATGTCCAATTTTGAGAAATTACCCCTTAACATCATATCTAAGATGAAGGCGGGCTTTTGTTTTTATTCTTGTTCTTTTAAAATTCCATCAATTACACCTCAGACACAGAAATTGTGTTGTTGAAAATGTCAGCAGCATTAAATTTAAATCTTAAATTTAAGAATGATGCCAACTTGCACACCTTTAATCTCAGCCCTAGAGAGGATTATAAAACGGGAGGAAACAGCTCTCAACACAGTTTCATGCTGAGATTCCTGGAGGTAGATTGCCATTTTGGACTGAGGTTGAGATAGAGCCAGTGACTGCCTGATTTGCTTTTCAGATCTTCAGGTTGGACCCCCATTTCTCTGAGTTTTTATCAATTGTGCTTCACATTCACGCCTTCAGATGGCAAACAGAACAGGCACAGTGTCTGAGGGGGAACTTGCCCTCCTTCAGGTAAGCTCTCACAGGTCCGTCACAAGAGAAGGTGTATGGCCATTTCCTTGAGATACAAGTCGAACTTAGGGTCCCATATATTATGATATTAACAGTACTATGTTCCTCATTCACATCTTCTAAACACCACAGGATTTAATATTAGAAACTAAAAACAAAGCAAAGCAGAGCAAATTATTTGGAGATACAGTTTCTGCAAAACACCTATGGCATTGTTTGAAGAGCAACATATTCTCTGAAGTGAGAGGAAGTCAGAAATAAATTAGGACGTTGACTCTTGGTGAAAAGACTTGATTTCACTGATGCCCACTGATAGGGATAGACTAGTCACTCTAAACAATAGCACTGACGTCATCCTGTAAGAATTCAAAGAATGGAATGAAGGTATTAAAGGAAAACAAAGCACAATGACAACTCTGTGTCATATAAAGCACAGTGTTGGTTGGTGCATGATTACTTTTGCTTCAGTTTAAACATATCTGATTGCCTGAGAGTCCCAGAATGTACTGCTTACCCACAACGTGTTAGCAATGAGTCATTGCAGTAACCCCAGTGGGAAATTAATTTAGCAGATTCATGTCTTTGTGTTTTAAAATGGCAACTGTTTTGTGGGAAGAATAATTAGAAAACATTCCAAACATATTATTTTCTAAGTTTCTTATTTATGTTTTAATTCAATTTATTATTTTTCTCCAGGAATGCGACATTTAATTGTTGTTGATTGTATAGGGTGATGTTGAACTTATAACTCTCCTACTCAACCTCCCAATCCTTGGCCACCATAGGCAAAGAACTGACATTGTGTGTGAGGTTTTGATAACTGTCACTTTTTAAAATAGCAAAGCAGTGAAGACAGATTATAACAAAGTATACAATATTCATGTTTTAGCTGAAATAATATAGCACATAAAAATATAGCACATAAAAATAATTTCATTACTCTTCTGATGGGAAGTAATCCAATTCTTCAGAATGCAAAACCTGTGAGCTGAAACAAGAGAAAGAAACCTCAAACTCTGGCAAAAGTTACCCTGACAGTAAAAGACTGTATAGGCACTTCATACATTGAAAGTGGAAAAGATGATGCTATATTTATTTTGGTAACTTTGAATCCAGAAGAAAGGGGCAGAAAACCCATAATTTTACTCTAAAAATTTAAATACAATCATTGAAGAAAGAAGACTAATTTTGTGTCCCAAGAGCATTTAGCATTTAGTAAGAATCATATACGGACATAAAGCAAAAGATTAACAAATGCTTACAAGGAACCAATCACCAAGAGTTGAAGTCAGCAGAAACAGCATCCTTAGCTCTCCATGCTTACAGAGGGTATTGTTTAATAGTCTTTTTTGTTGAATTTCTCTTAATAATGTTTGTTATAGTTATGTATACAATCTTAATGAACAAAATCTTGGACATCATTTCTAACCTGTTTCTTATTTTGTCATTGGATATCAGAAATATCATAAGAAACAACCATTAGAACTTTGTATGATAATTCTTTCACCTAAAATGTCTTCTTATTAAAGTAGGCAGAGCAGTGTTTCTGAGTCCAAGACAAAACTCACTGACTAAGAATCTTTAACACTATCTGTAAACACTGTTGAATACCACAATTGGGAGAAATGTGCTACTTCTATACAACAAGTGAATGCCGCTCACATTCTACAACAAAGACAGTTCAGTTCAGAAGTAACTATCAAACCCAAATATTGAGACACCCCGAGAAAAGTGAGCATAGATTGTTTTAATTGATCCAAAAAGTATTTAAAGAGGAAGAATTATGTTTATCTTCTCTTTAATCCCTTACTCAGAGGCCCAAACAGGAGACATGTACAATAAAATTACTCAATGCGTTTAGTTTCACAAGCTATTATTTTTATTGTTTTCATTGCTGAAGATATCTTTGAAATTTAAATGTATTTTTATTATAATCTTCCTCTCCCCCAAGTCCTTCCAGATACTCACCCCATCCCTACCCATCCAACTTTAAACTTTAAGTTTCTTCTCAAAAAACAAAATCCCAATACAACAACAAAGTACCCAAAACTAGAAAAACAAAATGAAACCATATCTCCCCCCAAAACACAAAACACTAAATTGTAATAAATACCAATTAAAAGTATACACATACACACACACACGCACATGTAAAGAAAGAAAGAAAAAACAACAACAAAAAACTGTGGAGTTCATTATTTGTTAATTACTTGTGACCACGGGACCTCCTCTGGAAAAGTTGATAAGCCCAGTGTCATGCCATTGAAGAAACCTGATTTTTCTTTCTTCCAGCAGGTACAAAAGACAGTTCTGTTTACAAATTATTACTATGTCAATATATAAACAATGCTAAAGTAATAAAAGATTAGTATAAATAAAAAATATAAGAGGACAAAGCAGAAAATTTCCTCAATTAAATTTAATTTCACTGAGATTATGATTTGTAGGCTGGTTTTATTTGCTTTATGTTAAGAAACACTTATGAGTGCATATGTATGATAATTATCTTTCTGAGTCTGGGTTACCTCACTCAATATGATGTTTTCTAACTCCATCCATTTCAAGATGTCATTATTTTTTCTGCTTTGTAGTACTCCATTGTGTAAATGTACCATGTTTTCCTTATGAGGACCCTAAGAGAAACATACATGGATCTATTCTACATGGAAAATAGAAAAAGACAAGACCTCCTGAATAAATTGGGAACATGGTGACTGTGGGAGAGGGTCAAAGGGGAAGTAAGAGGAAGGGAGGGGTGGTGTAGGAGGTTCTTCTGTTGATGTGTTGCTTTCATTGGTAATGAATAAAGGAACTGCCTCAGCCTTTTGATAGTACAGAACTTAGGTAGGTGGGGAAAACAGAACTGAATTCTGGGAGGAAGAAGGCAGAGTCATAGAGAAGCCATGGATCCTCTGCCTGAGATAGACACAGGTTAGAATCTCTGGTAAGCCACTGCAATGTGGTGATACACAGATTAATGGAGATGGGTTAAACTAATATATAAAAGTCAGCCAATAAGAAGTTAGAGCTAATGGCAGATTCAGCGTGGTTATTTTAGGTGTAAGCTAGCCAGGCATCCAGGACAAACAAGGGGCTCCTCATCTTGTAACAAAGGGGAGCAATGTATGAAATAAATAAAAAGAAAGAGAGAGAAATTTAACTACAGAGAAAAATATTGCTAAGATCAATAAATTTTTCTCATCTTTTTATCTACATATATCAGTAAATAATGCAGCATAATTTTACTGAAACTTGTAAAAACTATTTTAGGAAATATTTGAAGATCAAGTTTAATCAATTCTTCCACTATTCCTTTTTATAACTAGTATTGTGACTGGAGCTCAAGTTCAAATATGTAATTGTTTCATAAAAGGAACAAGAGTAAGTCAAATTCTAGCCCCAATGCTCCCTGCTCACAAAATTCTGAGTACACATTAATTTTCTTAAAGCTTGATGACTTATTCACTTATATCATGTATTTCATTTCTGGGAGTAAAAAAGAAATCATTCTACAGTAGTCTATCCATACATTCATGAACATAAATACATATGTACGTTGGTATCATGGTTTTGTACTACACAAGAGCTGAGGCACCCATGGGTCATGGGATATTGGCTTTGCAGCTGTACTCAGGCTAGGTTAAAAGTGAAACATTGTTTTTATTTTGTTATTTGTAGATGATCAGTATTCACCCATCCATTCTAATTACTTCAGAAGACAAAGAGAAAGTATCTAAGATTTAAACCCAGGAAAGTAGCATTAGAGAATTTCACCACATGGTGATTGTTGATGTTAAGAATTTTTTGTCTTGATTATATCTTTTCTTTAGTACAAAAATATCTTACATGAAGCATAACCATATTCACCTCTATTTCACTGGTCAAGTCTCCACTATCTCCCTGTGGGTGGCTTGAAAGAAAATTGTCTACCATAGGTTCAGATATTTGAACCCTTAGTCTCTATTTGGTGGCTGTTTGGGGGCAGTTACCGAATCTTTAGGATGTGTAGCCTTGCTAGAGGAAGTATGTCACTATAAATGATTTTGAATGTTTATAAGTCTTGCCCAGCTTCCTGCATGTGAATAAAAGATGTGGTTTCTTAGGTTTCTGTTGCCATGGCTCCTCTATCATTATGGAATGTTCCTCTGGAGCCTTGATGTAGGAGGGTCATCTGTCTATGTGTTACTTTCATTGGTTAATA
>LOEQ01015343.1:6247-20493 GCA_001685075.1 Bramus lutescens
GGTATAAGCTAGCCGTGTGGGAGCTGGGCTGGACGAAAAGCAGGCCTGCTCCCTAATTACTACAGAATATAATAGAATACAAAAAAAGTAATGGGCTGTCACATTCATGATTATTGTAGATAATATTATTTTAATCTGCTAGCTGTCTATATTGAGTTTTTTTCATTTGATGATGAATACGAACATATGGAAAGGCCACTTGCCTGGTAACTATGAGAAACCTCTCATTGCTGAATACAGATTCCATGTGATCTACCTTAGGATCTCAGCACTCAGGATAAACTTCGGGAATCATATGGAAGGCACCAAGGGTTTTAAATAACTTAACCTCACTGAGTGAAAAAGACTTATGTAAATAAAATTGCTGGTTCCTTAGCTCCAAAACTGAAGATCTTGGTTGTTGTTCACACTGAAGAGGTGTGAGAAGAATGGCTTCGTGAGTACAGTAGGGCTGGGTATAGCATAACAGTGGAAGGAATAAGGGGTTTGTAATTAATATGTGAGTTTGAGCCTTAGATGGGCCTCTTCCTAAAAAATTGAATTTGATGAATTTTCTGAAACTCTCTCAGGGTTATTTTTACCTATAAAATATAAATAATAAAGTCATTTTTCTAATGGTTGCTATGAAGGTTAAATTAGGAACCACTCCTCTGTGTGTGTGTGTGTGTGTGTGTGTGTGTCCCCTCTGCGCGTAAATGCACATGCACGCACATGCTTTTCACAAGTGGGAATTCTATCTCCCCTTTTCCTTCTACTCTTCTCATCAATTAAGAAAAAATTGGATAAAAAAAGACTTACAGAAATAAGTAATAAACCTGGGTGTAGTGATGTACTCCTTTAAACCCAGCACTTGAGAGGCAGAAACAGAAGGATCTCTGAATTAGAGGCCAATCTGTTCTACATAGTGAGTTCCAGGACAGTCAGAGATACAAAGTGAGACACTGTCTTGAAAAAAAGAAGTAATAAAATAATTATTCATATTCTGGGATTTCAGAAACCATTTCAGAGTTTATTCTTAAACTCAAAGTTAAACATAGAAATTATATTTTTTGATTGAAATATGTTTGCCTTACTCTCTACTTCACCATACCTTATTCTTTTTAAATTAATTCAGTCCTTATCACTATGCCATAAGCTCAAAGTCTTAATTATTTTTACAAATTTGTTCACATAAGAATTTATTGAGCACAGGCTGCCCTTTAGGGGGCTTTATCCTGATTACAGCATACAATGTCACAGCATTAAAAAAGGTTTGCATATGACCTGGCTTGACCTTATCATTTTTTATTACATAATTTATTTATTTATTTATTTATTGACCTTATCATTTAAAAAATTAAAGGAAATAAGCCAAAAGAAAGGAATTCACTTACCTACTATTCCATAGTAAATTAAGAGCAGAATCATAAGAACCTAAGGTTTCCTAACATTTAAGCCAATGAGAATTTTTCACAGGTTATTGTGGATCTTCTGATGCTTTCTGCTTATTTATACATGAACCTTTTGAAAGGAACAAAACTAAAATTAGTAAGTAGTTAGCAGTGAGCTGGCTTCCCAGAACACCAAACTGCCTGATAGATGATGAGATTTCAATCAATGTATCTCTCAATCCCTTTCTAAACTCTTTTGTCCCTATACTGACGAGTTTGCTGCTACTACTTCTGGCTTGCCTACACTTAGGCTATGTTCAACAGAAGAGAGAAGATATTGGAACCTGAGACTGGGCTTCTTCACTTGCCTACACACCAGAGGCCAACAGAATACATTTTGATCAAAAATAGTTCTCACAGGGCCGCTTTATTCAAGGGCCTGCCTCGTTTACATAACGAATTCCAGAACACCCAGAGCTACATGAAGAGAACATATCTCAAAAAAAAGAAGAAAAGAAAAAGAAAGGAAAAAAAGAAACAAACAAAAAATAATAATTCTCCAATATAAAGGTTTGTATCCTTGGGCCTGTAGCTGTGAATAGAGGCAATGAACGATAAACTGTGGTCATCCTCCAGTCTAAGAACTAAATCTTCTCTGGGCAGTAGTTGGCGTACGCCTTTAATCCCAGCACTTGGGAGGTAGAGGCAGGTGGATTTTCTGTGAGCTCGAAAGCAAGTTTCAGGACAACAAAGACTACACAGAGAAGCCCTGTCTTGAAAAACGAAAACGAAAACAAAACAACAACAAAAAAGAATTAATCCGTTCACAAAGAGTATGACCAGTATGTCCAATGCTCCGTGCACATAGCAGCAGTCACTGTAACACTGCTTCTATCTTCAAGACACCTAAAATCTACATTCACTGCCATGAAAACAAGCCTTTATGATAGAGGGGTTTTAGAATAGGGGACACAGAAGAAACCCATGCAGTCTGCTGTGAGAACAGAAAAAAAGTAATAATTGCTAACAATTACTTTCCAATGAGTCAGATAAAATTGACTTCAAAGAAATATGGTATTTTAGTTGGGCTGTGCAAGGTAGAATTTTCTTGATTACAGAACAAGAACAAGGACACTTTGCACTTAAGGACGGCGGAAGACAGGGACTAGGAGGTGTTAAAGGGACTGACTTGGCTCCAAATAGGAATTAGAGACATGTAGGTTAAGTGGAAACTTCTTATAGGTGACTCTGGCAAGGCTAGACCATGAAAAGTTTGAAAAGCCACACACATTAAATGTTTGGACTTCAATATATATGCAATTTTGTTTTTGTGTTTTTTTTTTTTAGAAAAAGAATGTTGTGATTCAAACACTGCTTTAAAAGAATACTTAGGCTGGGTATATGGCTTTGTAACAGAATATTAGCCTGGTATATGTGAGGATCTGAGATTTATCCTGAGCACCACAAATATTCTTAATAGCAGTGGACATCTACAGTTACAATGCACATAGAAAGGAGCAGAAGGATTGCAAGCTCAAGGCCAACCTTTGCAATGTGTGGAGGCTCTGTCAAAACAAATAAATAAAACAAAGGATTTTGACAGCAATGTAGGACTTGAACATCAAGACTAGGAAAGAAAAGAAGCTATTACAAGAGTCCAGTGACAGTGTGGGCAAGTACGATGGGGATGGAAGCAAATAGATTATAATCAGATTCCTGAAACAGAACAGATGAAGTAGACAAATTACTCTTGCTGCCAGGGAAAGAAAGAACCAAGGAATTTCAACTGAATAACAAATTGAATTGCCATTCACCAAAGTAGGGAATAAGAAAGAGAAGCATGTTTGGGAGCTGGAAAAAGGATAGAATTTGAGGTACCCATGACGTAGCCCAAAATTCTTAATTTTGTGGCTAGTTTATGAATATAAAGGTATAAAGATCAGGAAAGAAGGCTAGAATTCAAGATGAGAGTCATGGGCTGGCAATAAGGCTCAGCAAGTAAAGAAGCTTTCTGAGTTCAACCCTGGCATTCAACCCCTGAGATCAACATGGTAGAAGGAGAGAGCCCACTCACATAACTTGCCTTCTGATCTCCAGACACATTCTACAGCAAGTCCCCACCATACATATAAATGTAATTTATTTTTATTTCTTTGATTTTTTGTTTGTTCATTTGTTTGTTTGAAATAGAGTCTCTGTACATAGCCCTGGCTATCTTGGAACTCACTCTGTAGATCATGTTAGCCTTGAACTCGCAGAAATCCACCTGCCTCTGCCTCCTGAGAACTGGGATTAAAGCATGTGCCACCACCCCTGGATGCGATATATTTTAAAAATAATTTGATAGTTATTAAGGTAGAGTTGAGCTGGGTGTGATGGAGCATGTATGTAATCCCAGAGGCTGAGGCTGGAGGATAAGGGTGTCTGACCAGTGTGAAATAACCATCAAAATGTTGTCTCAAAGAGTCAGCACCTAAAGTCATTTCATGTTAATACCCAGAAAGAGACAGGACTGTACTCTTCAATAATGGCATAAAACTGGAATCTGGCCTCATTTTCCATTATATGAAGAGGTTTGTAAATGAAGATTGTTGAAAATTGAATAATGGAACTTTTGCTTTTTCCTTTCTGCAATTATGTACTGCTTAAACCCTTTCTCATAAGCATTCAATACTCTTATAAATGAAATAAAAGTGTTGTGCCAAAGGAACACATTACAAAATTTCAGGAAAAAAATACCTGTATCTACACTATACCAAAATTGTTTTCTACTTCATAACATTTCTTTCCTGTCTTAGTCAGTGTATTTCTAAAGATATGCTTATTTGGTTGCAACAGAAAATTGCATACTTTCCATACTATATTTCCCTTTATTCAATCTAGTTTTTCATTAATTCATTTTTGTTTTATCTCTTTCTCATAAGCTATGAAATTCCATCAGGTTGGTGCACCATAATTTAGTTAGCTATTTTCCTATTGTGCCATATATTTCAAAAATCATCAGTAAAAACTTGACTGACGCTTTCCTTCATTCTCTTCTCAGGACAAAGGACACGGGACATAGATCTGGATTATTTAGGATTACTATTTGCTAAATCTTTCCAGGCCAAAAAAGCAAAATAATCATGATTTCCAGATAAAATGTTTACATGCTATCTTTTCTTGTGAGTAAAAATTCCTTCTTTAGGTATCCACAGTTCAAGTAAAAGCTCAAACTTTTACAGCTCTGTACTTTTGCAATTTATTTAGGGCTTATAAACAGCCTCCAATTCATGACATTCTTCATCTGTTACAGAACTTCAGATTAAGCCATGAAGCCACCTGCACAAGCCATCTGACTCAAAACTACTATTGCTTCTACCACCTCGAGCTTCTGACATGTGCTCTTTTGCTGGCTAGTTTTATGTCAACTTGACACAAGTAGAGGAAGGAGCCTCAGTTGAGAAAATGCCTCCATGAGATCCAGCAGTAAGGCATTTTTCTCAATTAGTGATCAATGAGGGAAGGCCCAGCCCATGGTGGGTGGGGCCAGCCCTGGGCTGCTTCTCCTGGATTTTATAGTAAAGCAGGCTGAGCAAGTCATAAGAAGAAAACCAGTAAGCATCACACTCCTCCATGGCCTCTGCATCAGTGCCTTCCTTCAGGTTCCTACTCTGTTTGTGGCCATGTTCTGGTTTCCTTCAATTATGGACTACAATGTGGAAGGTTAGGCTGAATAGACCCTTCCCTCCAATTTGCTTTTTGGTCATGGTGTTTTGTCATAGCAGTGGTAACTCTAAGACAGCCCTCAGAACAATTCTGAAAATCTCTCCTTTCCAAGCTTACGTAGCTTTTAGCCTCAGCTCCAGTTTCAGTTCTTTGTTACTCTGGTTTCAACCCACTATTTTATCCCTACGTTTATGACTCATTTATTCTCTCTTTACATCTTCTTCGCTCTTGACTTAATAGCCCTCAGACTGACTCCTCAGGTTTGGATCTATCTGTTTGGCCTTAGAATTACCTTAATGATGACAGTCCTGAGTTCTGAAGGATCAGGTGCTGAGAGGCATTTTGTTCACTTCTCCATAAATCAACCTTTTCTCCAAACACCACTTTCATTTGAATTTTATTCCTTTGCATTATCTGACTCTGGAGAATAATTTAGAATGTCAGAGTAACAATGACTGTTCTTAAATGACTGTAGATTCACAGTCAAATCTAATAGATAATACTTTCAGGTTTCAGTACAAGATATAAAATCTAGATGTGAATTTTTATTGTAACTATAATTGCATAATTATAAAACAATAAAAATAGAATATGTTAACAGACATAACCAATGCTGATAGTGTATCAGAGAAGACATTAGTCCAGACTGCCCAAACGAATTTGTTTGTCCATTTTAAAACTGACACTTTGAGTTGGGGTTGTAGGTCAACTCCCAAAACTAATCCTTATATATAAAAATCGCTTATTTGTGTGTGTGCCACAGTGTACATGCAGAGGCCAGAGGTTAAGTTGTGGCAGTTAGTTCTTTCTTCCCATCCTGTGGGTCCCAAGGATTTAACTCAGGCCTGGCAAAAAGTGCTTTTACCCACTGAGCCATCTCACCAACCCTTAATTATCTCGCGATCGTGACTTTAAGGGCCTGCCACCCATACTGAATCTTTCCTAGTCTTCTCTGCTATTTCTCACCTTCATGTACTTAATACAAACGCTTATTTATGTTTTCTATTTGAAATGTCATTTCCTAATCAGTGGCATCATGGTATTTTCCTGGGCTAAGCATTTTACATGCTTCGGATCTCAACTAACCTTCCTAAGTGTTTGCTGTGATTGGGTATCATGTAATTACCTGTCCTTTCCCCTTTCTTTACAGATGAAGGTGCTGTTGTCGAAAGAGATTAAACTGACTCAGCATAAGGGATAGAAAAGACTTAAGAATGGCTTTGAGATTTGAATTCAATTTACTATCTCTCTGTAGTCCATATTCTTAAAAACATAGTTATTATGTTTACCACAATCTCCAAGGCCTAAATTAAATGAGAATCTGTACTTTAGAGAGGACCCAGTTTTCCTTTGTTAATACTATAATCAGTATCCCAGGAGGTCCGGTTTAACCCCCTGCTGAAGGAGTGTGATTGTGAGAAAGTGTCTGACATTTGCTTTTTCCTTCCTTTTTAGATTGTAACAATTTATGTGTTCAGGTCTGAAAAAGCAAGCTCCTGAAGAGGCTGCTAATTTCCTTCCATATACTTTGCCTCCAATTAGAACATACTGTCATCAAGTAAATGGTAGTAATTTCTTTATCGTCATGTGGTCTCAACATCTAGACAAAATTTAGTGAGGAAAAGTAAAAAGTATGTGTTTTCCCCTCAAATATACTTTTTGAATACAATAGAATTCTTAAGCCATCTGTAATATGCAGCCTAGGGAGGTGTTCCCTGTAAGAAACTCAAATAACTCCTGTGTAGCTCAATTTCATAATTTTTAAAATGTGACACTAATCTTCCCTCTATCATAAAGTTATTGTCAGAATTCAATTTCTAAATACATGCAAAGTGAAAATGTATCATAAGGGTTAATAGTTCTTATTATGTGATACCACATTTATATTATTAATGTATGGTGAAATTTTAAGACTGTATTTGAAGAAATACAAGCACCTATTTAGGCAAATAACCCATAAGTATACGTTACTTTCTCACTTGTGGGAGGAGGCAGAATCTTCGTGTAGCTCCAAGTTAAGGAAAAGTCTTTTCCTCGAATCTTCCAGTTTTTACAGTAATCACAGAACAATTCACAAAACACAAAACACAGAGCCTCTCCTGACTCCATGTTTATGTACAGGGCTATGGAAAACCTAGTGGAAAGGAGTCTATTAGCAATGTTTGATGTGAACCATCTATGCGGCAGCACTGTCTTTTGCAATTCCAAGACCCCTGAGCTGATCAACTCAACTCTTTAGGGAAGGAGAAAAAGAAAGTTCTTTTACATCAGTACAAAACCAGCGCTGCAATAAGAATCAATAACAATGGTTCCTATTTTTATGCATTATTGTTTTGTTCATTTATTTTGCCATACTAGAGGCTGGATGTGGAACTTCATGAATATTAGACAAGCACTCTACCATTGAACTCTACATGCCCAGATTGTTACTGTGTTTTTATTTATGTATTTTACAAAAACATACCTCAACACATTTTTTTGAAAATTTCCTGTTTTGAGACTTAACAATTAAATAAATACCACTGAAATGCAGGCTTTTCCAAGAGGAAGATATGGCCTAAAATGGACCTCCTCTGCTTTCTTTATGGTTAAAAGAATCCCCATCTTGCAAATAACCTGTTAAGAATAACTGAGAGCACACCATCACTCTTGAATGGGGTACTGACATACCTTTTCTAGTCAGGGTTGAACTTTATTACACTGATGACAAATATAAAAACAAATACTCAAGCGTCATGATTGACTTCACATCTTTAAATTTTATATTAAATGTTTTATGAAAACCACAGACAAAACAATCATAAAATTAAGCTAGATATTCTTATGTGAACCTATAAAGAGCCACATCTTCTGTTTAGTAGCAGCAGCAGATTGAAGCACCAAATACTGCCTTTAATACAGGATGAAATAAAATGTTGTATGTCTCTCAACTGTCTGCCAGAGTCATAAATGTTGAAAGCACTTGAAGTATAACAAAGCTACAGAAGCAGCAGTCAGCATCAAATTGTCTTTTATGGCATGCTTCCTACGTTAAGGCAGAGCAAAACAATCAGCTGCCATTTGCCATTAAGTACAGAGCTGCAATCATGAACAGTGTTCTATGTAGAATCTTCTATAATAATCATTGCCCTGCAATTCTGAGTGCACTAAGATAGACACAAATTTGGAGAGACATGGTAGGTAACATTCACAGCATAGGCATGAGATTCATAGTGTGGCTTTTGGGTGTAAGGCTGGAGACACAAGTTGGACCTCTATAATTCTTTCCTTTATCATTGCCGAGTTATGGACAAAATAAAAAGGTCTCACAATAAAAATATATTAACTGACCACCAAAACCAGTTAAATAATTATTGAATACATATATATGTAAATATAATTATTTTTTGTATTTAATATATATTCAATCTGGTGCTGGACTTGATATGAGGAAAATGCAGAGAAAATATTCTTGCCAGAAAATATTTGCATTTTGTTCACTTTGTCAGCATACATTCTAAGATGGAAACAATACACAGATTAGCATAGCCTCTGCACAATAGCAAATGACTCATGTGATAGATATGCAAATTACCCTGATCAGATCATTACAGATTGTACACATGTACTGAAATGCCACATAGAATCACATAAATATGTCCAAATACAATGTGTCAGTTGAAAATAAAAATATGAAAAAGGTTAAGCACCAAAAACTATGTTGTTGGACATGCAAGTCACATGCATTAAATAAGGGAAAATAACAGATAAAGAGCTAAACTGTGATGCAGATTATATTAAGCAATACTAATTTGTTAAAGAGAAACAACTGATAGAGTCTTGAGCCAGAAGGGATGCGGTCTGAGCTGGCAAGAATGTTCTAAGCAAAGACAATAGGATCGAGAGTGTGAGAAGGAAGAATTGATTAACAGAAATAATAGTAAGCAAAATGACCTCAAATTCAATACATAGTTCAGGGTAGTCAGGAACTCTTGATCCTCCCGTCTCAGACTCTCAAATTCTAGGATTACAGGTAGCCAGGTATGGCTGTGGCTCTCAAAAAGTGGTCTCCAGAACAGTAGCATATATTGAGTGCTATCAAGACATACGTATTAAGCTTCTCTATAGGAACATAACTTTCAGAATCATATATATGTGTGTGTGTGTAATATGTATGTATATCTCATATACATACATATATGTGCGCATATATTATTATGACACACACAAACACACACACAAATANGAGAGAGAGAGATGGGATTTAATATAATGACTTACAGGCTGTGATCCTGCTAGTACCACAAAGGCTGTCTACCAACAGAAGGTTCAAGGATCCAGTCATTGATCAGTCCACGACGATGGATGTCTCAGTTGTCTTCAGTATATGCTACAATCCTGAAGAGGTAAGCTCTAATGCCAGGGAAGAAATGAACTTTCCTGAGAGGGTGAGAGCAAGTAGGCAAAGAGGGCAAGCTTCCTTTTTCCATATCCTTTATAGATATCACAAGTTCATCCATCCCTTGTCAACCTGACACATAATCATATCTACCTATGTCATGCTTATCTTCTCATGTCATGCTTAATTTCCAAGCAATAACTGGGTTATAATTATGCCTATCATAATACATAATTATCCCTCATACAACCATAAACACATTATAAATTTTGGAATAGGTGACAATGTCTTTTAAGGGATATTCTTTTGGTGTCTCAAACTTACATATGATAACCACTGATATTCTCTTAATTTGTGTTACATTACATAATAAAGAAATCAAGGAAAGAAAACACAAATATCTGTATGAACACATTCTTAACAAAATATGACAGAAACATTTGGGTCAATTATAATCCTCATTTCTGCTGGTATTTATAATACTTTTCCTCTGCTACCCATTCTGTATTTCCTCTAATCCCAGGAAGCACCTCAGCAGATCTTGACTCTTTTCCTGGAGGAGTGACACATGCCTTCATTCATGAAGGGTCTGTGCCCTTGGTAATCCTGCCTGGCTTAGGCTGTTGTAGTTCCCCATTCACTTTAATCACAGGACATGGTAACACCAAGAGATGCCCTATAGGATCTCTTGCAGTCCAGACATAATCCTTCTTACCTTCATTGTGGAGAAGCAATCCAATTTCCCCTTGGTAATCTGGATCAATCATCCCTTCTAATACTGTTATTCTATTCTGAGCCTGTTGGCTTAAGGGCATCAGAAGGCCAAAGTGGCCAGGCAGAAGTCTAAAGCTTCCAATTCAATAAAATGTTTGTTGTGTCTCCTAGCAGGAGCACTCCCACCTCTGGGACCAACGCTTCTAGGCCAGCAGAACTTAAGGTCATGGAAATAATAACAGTATTAATCTCATGGTTGTTATGAAGCTTAAGTAAATTTACATGGATAAAGTAAAAAAATTACATGTATAAAGTATTACTTAACACAATTCTGAACACACATGTTCTCCACATTTCTGATGTTCCTACAGCCTCCTTCAGATTTCCTTTTCTATGGTCAGCTATTGTGGTAATAATTCTCATTTGCTCTCTCCCAAACTCCAAGTGATCATTTGCTACTTTATCAAAGAAAATACTCTCTGCTCAACTTTCAAGGCCTGTATCCTATCATACAATCTCATTTCTCTATATCAATTTTTCACCCTTCCTCATTAGGTGCTTTCAAACTTAAGCATTGGCCAAAATCATTTTGACATCTTGTTAAGACAGTTTTCTGCCCTTGCCCCCAGTTTCTGATTTAGTATGCATTGTGATGGAAATTCTTGGTTGTAAACGTGAGCACATCTGGAATCAAGAGGTGGATAAGGAAATAGGTTATATATGATAGTTCTTATATTTAAACCTGGAAAATTTCTTATCTCTTCCCTGACTTACATTCTTTACCACATCCAGATAACCCTTCCTCGGCCTCCTCCTGCCCATTTCTGTTCTCTAAAGAAATATAAATGACATCATTAGTAACCAGGGGATTTAAAATGAATTATTTTTACTTTAGAAAGCTTTTAAAATGTGAGAAAGATACCAGAGCATTTGTAATTCAGTTCACTCTTGTTTGATTCAAATTTTTAATGTAGTATATAATTATCTCAATTATGGATACATAATAGATGGGTACATCTCAATATAGAAGTAATTCAGAGTTCATATATTTTTAAATGGTAACAAACACATCATGATTTCAGATTTTAAAATAGTACAATGTGTAGGGGTCCACAAATCACCCCCAAGATCAGGGATTAGCTAGTAATATTAGCAGGACTCAAAACATAGTTGTATTTATGGCTGACATTTATAACAGCAAAATGATAGAGCAAAGTAATAGAGTGGAAAAATCATGGGGTGAAATAATAAGGAAAACATGCACAAACTTCTTAGAACCTCTGAGTTGTGTAAGTTTGTCTAATTCCTCCACTATTGGATTATCACTCTACATATGAAGTTTCTATCAAAGAATCCCATTACTCAGTGGCACAGGTTTCTCTTGGTAGCTGGTCATATAGATACTCACTGCCTTGCATGTACCAAGAGTGCAGTCCTCTAGAAGGGAGGTAAGATTTGTACATTTAGGCACATTAAGCCACCCTAATCAGCTAAGAAATGAAGAAAACCTATGAAGTTTAAACCGCCAGATGCAAGTGAAGGTACAACCTTATAAGCAGTCCTTACTGAAAAAGCAGTCTCAGGCCTAATGCAATTAACTCTTTCCTGTACATATGGCATGCTGGAATGCCAGAGAATCTAAAACTTTAAAATTGTATCTCACATCCAACCTATTTTAATCTAGTCTTGGGTACCTGTATAACTACAAGCATTTGGTGAACAAAAGAATTAAGTCAAAACTCCATGAAACCATGCAAATAAATTCGTAATTGCCTTCTACCTGATTAACCATTTGTATGAACACATGAGAATGCCTTGACTATGATCATTCTCTTTCTCTCTAACACTATAAGGAGACTGGATTTATCTGAAATAATGATCAAGACTTGTCCATATATGATATGCTGCTAGATTTGTACTGTAAATTTGATTATGGAATGTATGATGAAGTTTGAGGCAAAGGAAAATACATTTGGAACCATTTTACATAAAATAAAACATTTGTCTCAATGAGAATGCATTATAGTGATGGGTGCTGTCAAGTTTCTGATAAATGATATGGATGAATAAATTCATGTACTATCAGTTTTCTTCCACCTAGCTCATCATATCCATCTTTGAAAGACATTAAATACTAGGAACATGGTTGACATTACCTGCTGTCACTAAAGCCACCTAAGGAAACTCTAACGACATATTAATATCTATGTAATCTAATGTTTTAAATCATTGGAACTCATATTTATAGCATATTACCTGACAATATTCATCGAGTGTACTCCCACTATAAACCAAACAAACTGAGGCAATTTGCCTGAGATAATTTGAACACACTTCCATCCTTCCAGGCCACTGATTCCTAAGTACAACACAAACACCAAAGAAATAAGAAAATGATGTCATTAGAAGTTCAAAATTGTCAGGGCTGGGTAAGACTTTCAAGGTTAACTGCTTGGTTTATAGATGAGGCAATTGTGTCTTAGGGAGGTAAAGCAATGGTCCAAGGTCACAGAGGGTTGGGACTTGAATCCAATCCTTTAGTTTCCTAATTGGGCACTCAGTCTACTGTTCTGCTGCTGTCACTCACATTATGCATATGTTAAAGTGAGCATGGAGAAAGATTCTATGTTAAGGGCTAATTTAGTAATGACTTGGAAAAAGGGAATCATCTGTTAAATGGTCAACAATGTATTTTAATTTTTCTGATTAATTTTTCTTCTTAAAATCTTTTCACAATTTCATACTTAGTTTTTAACTTCATTACACTGTATTGTCCTCTGACTCCCTTCCTGAAAACTTTCTTCTTCCCAACAAGCCCACTTTTGCTTTGATGACTTTTATTTTTCAGTTTAATTATGGTTGCTTGCATGAGCAAGAGTGGTGTTTGGTATATGTGGGGTTTTTTTGTTGTTGCTTGAAATTTTTTGGTCATTTCTACTTTCATTTTAGAAATGTTCTATATGATAAGTTCTGGAGAAAAGACATCTAAATAGATCTATTTCTCCTGAAACCACAGTATCTTATCCTCTTAATCTCTAAGGTGAAATATTCTTGTAGACAAAAGAATACATTACTCTGAAAGAAAACAAAAGCATTGCTCCTGAACATGATAACTTCAGTTCAGATTCCCAGATCCCATGTGACATGATAGAAGGAGAGAACTGACTCTCAAAAGTTATCCTCTGATTTTCACATGTGTACCAAAACACGGAAACATACACGACAAATCAATCAATCTATAAAATTTTTAGGTTTTCTATTTGATTTTGTTTATTAGAGACAGTCTCATTATAGAGCTCTGGCTGGTCTGGAACTCACTATGTAGACCAGGCTGACCTTGAACTCACAGATACCCACCTGCCTCTTGAATGTTAAGGATAAAGGCATGTACCACCACACTTGACAAGAAATGTAATTTAAAAATTCTCATATTAAAACAGTGCTGAACATTCAAAAGAGTGTAAATTGTACTCACTGATGAAATTAAATGGTAATTATTCTTACCAAATTATGTAAGACAGTTTGCTGTCTACATAAGGTATTAAGTAATCACTAAATAAATGTGGCTTTTGGCTATTTTTTACTAAGGGATATTTGATATAGATTATTTTTATCACATCACAATGTACAAGGATGTCAATGTTTTTTGTGGGTTTTTTTTTGAGGCAGGTTTCAGGCTGGCCCCAAACTCCAGATCCTCTTGCCTCAGCCTCCCTAGGACTAAGGTTACAGGTGTACCCAATATTACGCCAGGCTTTAGAATATCTAGGTTCAAATGATTTAAAGCAGAGATTTTTTTTTTCTTTTGGAGGGACAGGGTCTTGCTCCTTAGCCCAGACTGGCCTCACACTCACAGAAAT
Source organism: Bramus lutescens (assembly GCA_001685075.1). Lineage (NCBI taxonomy): Eukaryota > Metazoa > Chordata > Mammalia > Rodentia > Cricetidae > Bramus > Bramus lutescens. Next base: position 20,278 of record LOEQ01015343.1, read on the forward strand.
TCCCTTACGTCAGCCTTCTAAGTGTTGGGATTAGAAGTGTACCACCATGACTAGCTTCAAATAATTTTTTTAGTAGAAACAGATATAAGACTACTTAGTTTTAAAGGTAGTATTTTAATTGCACTTTATTTGTAGTTACTTGTGTTGGTGGCTTAAGCTTTTTTTCTTATTGAGCTCTACATTTTTCTCTGCTCCCCTCCCTGCCTCTCCCCTCCC